>JABASI010001632.1:0-23706 GCA_019776505.1 Tomocerus nigrus
TTTCCATATGCCGTTGCTTCCATTTTCCATTTACTCTGACCGGATAGGATAGTAGTGCGAGTGCCCACTAAACATTATAATTATCTGTACCTCTCTCCTCAAAACTATGCCACTCACTAATAATTCATTATTTTAGCTATTCCTTCAAAATATAACAGAGATTCGACTTGCATTTACTGAGAATCCACATTTTCTAAATTATTGCATACTGAAAGTAAAACTGGGCTCCATATTATTTAGTTATTATGTACAGGGATACAATTATATTAGTTGACATACCACCAACTGTTAAAATTGGCTCCCTATAAGTTCTTGCCACATTAAAACAATTTATGTAATGCACTGCTTCATAATCTGAAACGATATTCGTCATGAACAACATTAACTAACATGTGCTCTAGTTTTCGGTGTGAATTAATTAGTGATTTTACTACATTATTTTCTAAATTGCAATGTTTCAATAGTAAGAAATTTTGATTTGGAGTTTAGGTACGGATTGAACATGTTCTTGCATAGGTAATTACACAGGTAAATAATCATTGTATTCCTTACAACACTCACAATACGTTCCTTCCAATATAAATATTGTAGTTGAAGGGATGTGCTGTTAACATATTGGAAATACCTTGATCTGCTAAGAAGTCTTAGCTTTTATAGCTATAGCTATGCTATGAATGTAGGTATGGATATATTTTATAACTGAATATATATTACAGTGCTATAATGTACTAGAATTAAATTATGGTAAAATAGCTTTTATACTCATTAAGCAGTTTTAGAATCGAAGACACCCCTATTATCAAAAGAAATCTTCTCAATGCTTCTGTTCCATTAGTTAGCAGCTGTAAATATTAATGATACGCCGAGAATTTCGTTCCAGAATGGAATGAGACATATAGAAACGTTTTAGGTACTTCGATCAACTTCTACTTTCTATAGTTATCTTAAGTGAAAGTTGACTTTATGTGTTTTAATTCAAGGTGAGATGGTGTACATTTGCCTTGGCCTGGGAATTATGTTATAAAGAGCAATTTCCACAATACTTACGATAGTATTTCCCCGATTTCTCAAAGATAGTGTTATATCTGTAGACAAGGAACGAGAAGTGTCAAGAAGTCAACAGCCTTCTTTGTATGCTTGCATGCTATTCCTAAAAGCAATTTACTTAAAGTATCGCAGTCTAGGAAAATGCTTTTAACAATACAAGTAGAACTAGTAAATCTATTTAATTTTCTGATACATCTGTCTTTCTCACTTATCACCCGTGAATTAAACATAACATAGATAAATTCTGTTGATGCAGATACAACTCCACATTATTGAAGATGCATGTAAGTGCTTGTCAAGCTCTAACCACTGAAAACAGAGATTTTCAATTATTATTAGCCTGATCATGATGATGTCCCCTTTCTAGCTACTGCAACGACACATTTTAGTATAAAAGCCAAATAAAGGAATTGACACATCAATTTATTCTCTAATTTAAATTGTGACAACAGTTGCACATAAA
Source organism: Tomocerus nigrus (assembly GCA_019776505.1). Taxonomy (NCBI): domain Eukaryota; kingdom Metazoa; phylum Arthropoda; class Collembola; order Entomobryomorpha; family Tomoceridae; genus Tomocerus; species Tomocerus nigrus. The sequence goes on from JABASI010001632.1 coordinate 1,511, forward strand.
GAATTAATGCACTCAACTGTTACTATGCATAGCTATGCTGTGTTTCAAGGTTCAATACGTTGGATCTCTACCTAAGTAATAATATTTCAATGTCAAAGAGTCAATTCATTTGTTTAGCTCAGTGATAAACCTTCCATTCCAATTATACTCCCTGCACCTTTTATGTCTGCCATCACTGAAATAATTTTATGAAACAAAAAGTTACAAAGAGTCCAAAGTAGCTAGCTAAAAGCATTCCCTTTCTTGACGTCAGCCAAAAGGGAAAGGAATTCCTAGTATCGGTATTCGGTATTATTCAATCTGACCTGCTCTAATAACGCTGACTTACGACAACAGCATAATATGAATGAACCCTAATTAATAAAATCTACTTATCTAAGTCCTATAGGATAGTCATGCATGACGTCATTTCTCTAATGATTTTAGCTATTACAACAGACGTACGTTTTCTTTTTCTAATAGTCAATTAATTATGAATATGAAAAACACGCTGCGCCAGTGTACCTACGTAATATTCAAGTTTATTCCTGAGTTGCATTTAATTTGAAATTCAGATTGATATATTATTATCATAATATTTGTAAAATTTGTAGGTAAATAATATGTATGAACTGAAACTGCTGCATGGTGGTGTATACTAAGTTGATGGAAAAAGTTAATTGACAAAAAATAGGGTGGGACATGGTCCTTGTGGATATTTATGTTAGGAATGCTAGTAAAAGGAGAATATTGGGTTAGATAGATTGTGTAGAAAGTGCTTTTGAGTGTAATTTGTGAGTGAGAAGGTGAAAAGGGAATTTGTTATTAGTTTGAAATAGAGGATCTCCTCCCTGTAGTTCAGTGACCAAAATGAAAATGACAAGAGAAACTGTTGCAATTCAAAGAAAATCAATGCAATCAATTTGATGGGAGAAAGGCAATGAAACTGTCACATCAGTTCTGTAATACAGGAGCACATTTATTTTCTCACAGTCGGAGGGTTGACTAGTGTAGTCGTAGAAAGTAGACATTAGGTATATATTTTATTATTATTATTTTATTATCCAGTGAATGTATGTAGTGGGGGATTCTTGACTCTAAGCTTTTTGTAATATAGGATAAAATTTTATGAGGGAAAAAAGAAAGAGTTTCAAAGTAGGTTCATAATAATACACGGAAGCAACACAAAAGGCCATAATATTTCTTATTGCTTGTCGGATCATAAAACTGCATCCTTTTTAAAGCTGAACATTTTCTTACGACAGAGAAATATGTTTCCAAAAGCAATAATCGCTAAGTATGAAAATAGGAGCGACAAGTGACTGTAAGCAATTCAGTCTAAGCATTTGTCAGTACGAAGAAAAGAAGAGTAGTGGCTCTGTAAAAAAGATGGATTATTGGGCTAGGATTTTGTTAGAGTATTCTTAGCCATATGTGCGTACATTCTTGTCTTACACACAGTCAAGGAAATGAAATTGATTTATTTTTAGCTTTAATACAAGAAAGAGGGATGATGAATAGTGAAGAGGAGGAGATGAAATTTCTGGTGAACATTAGGAATTACTCCTTTTCCCCATCATACTCTTCTTCTATTTATTTTACTTTGCATTTCATGACATTTGGGTGAAACGTCCGACGTCCGTTATGGGTGTCGCAAGACAGAACTGTTTTTATTTTCTTTAACTTGTTACATAGTTTGCGGCTTGTCATTTCTGGGTGTGATTCCTATCATCACTCTATTGCGTTTTAGGGATAGTTAATGATCATTTTGTTGTGGTGAGAGTGAGGCGGATGTGGTGATGATGTACTTGATGGAAAAGCTCTCTTCAACAACAACATTTCCATCCTCTTTGAAAATAGTCAATGCCCTTTCAGGTGACCGTCTAATGAAATTTCTGTTAGGAAAGGCATCCTCATCCCATCACGTTACATTCACCCCACTGTCATTTACAACTCAAACAACCATTTAATGTGCCTTACTCAAGAAAATCCATACCTATCTTCTCTCAGAATCATTGTTATTGCTACATTCGCAAAGATCTATAAATATATCAGTCTTCACTTAGATCTTTTGACATTATGGTCACAAAAGTGACAATTGCCTAAAACTTTCCTTTTGTCTTACGGACGACGACGAACAAAAATAAATAGCTAATACTTGTACAAAATTCAAAGTTGTCATTTTCCTTTTGTAAAAGCAAGAGATTTTCTCAGAAACATTTTGTTTTATGTTTAACACGTTATACTGGGTCTTCCAAAATCATAATCGTTTTCTAATAAAATCAGTACATATTCTGCTTTGATCAAAGATCCTAGTTCTAGTCCTATAACAATCATGAACTCATTATTCGTTGGAAATCCTTGGTAAATATTCCATGGGTTTTTATGGCTTTTAAAAGTCACTTTTGGCTAGCTGAGTCAGTTTTCAAATTTACGTCTCGGCAGCAGCGGCACGTTCGCTCCTACGTAAATTACTTTCTTATAGGTGATAGGTAGAATTAATTATAATATAGTTTTCATGTCAGTATAGATAAAACTTTTCTCACGATCAAGAAACTTTTATAAAGTGCAGAAAGAGAAAGAAGAACAGACGCGTGTGAAAGCCAAATAGTAAACAGAGCAAAGACAAAGGATCCAATACTTTCATCACAACATTCTTTTACCTTGTACGTACGAAACAATCAAATTGCTACACAGCACGGACGCACTAAAAACTTTCCCTTGTTCATCCTTCTCGAATGTTCTACATTAATGAAGAAAATTATCTCCTAGATTTACAGTTACTTGTTGGTGTTTATACTTTCTTTAGCCTACATAAATTTATCAGATCTACCAGTTTCATTGTAAACAATAGAAAAATGTATTTTCCGAAATTAATTATTGGGTGTGATTGCTAAATATAGTAATTTAATCCAATTTCATAGGCACCGATAATTAGTATGTATGTAAATGTAAATGAAACGTTTTATATATAGAATCACAAGCAGAATATCCTACTGCCACTAATCATTACAATTATACAAAGATTTTATATCTGATACTAAGTTTTCAATACGTCATAAAATAATCACACTGCATTTTGCCACGAATAATTACAGTTTTGTTAGTTTTGTATCATGCTATTATTGGTTTCACCGTTCTTGTTCTGTTTCGAAATTACAGTTTTGTTAGTTTTGTATCATGCTATTATTGGTTTCACCGTTCTTGTTCGTTTTGTAACATTTTTGATGCTTGTATAAATGGGCGTCCATAAGTAATGAGAATTTTAATAAGTACGCCTGTTATGATTCATTGGTGTGTACATTTTTTTCATTGAATTCAGACTGGCCTCTGTGCAATTTTGTATTTGGGCTTAAAATTGAAAGATGCATAAGCAGGATAATCCAGAGTGAGAATGCTTTTTGTGAAACAATTTGTAGTCAGCTGTGTTACGTAACTTTTTTCTCTAATGGCCTAATTGAGTTATATTATGGAGTAAGTCTAAGTTATTCTAATCTATCTTGGTTGCCTTAAGTCTTAATGTAGTTCTTGGGGAAGAATCGACGGAGAAAGAAAGTTTTTATGCAAAAAACTCATAAAAGCAATGTGGATTAGAGCATAACTTAGCTAGTTTAATGACCTGTACTATTGAGGCTGAAGTTAAAGTTTGAGCATTTTTCATTGACGTCACTTTGTGCTAGAAAATATTTTCATGTGTTTTGCAATTTATAATTTATAGTGCCTATTCAATATTATGTATAACGTACTAATAAACTTACACATATGGTTGATAAAATGGCTTAATCGTTGCTATTTCGAGCTAAATCTTACTTGATTCCGTGGCTGTGTAACTTTTGCGTACAGATTTCTTCAGAGATTTAGAGTAATTGTTATTAATGAGAGAAAGTTTTTAATTTTGCATGTTCATTAAACTTTGTGCAAGTTGCATTCATGTTCCTGACGGTATACAGTTATTTTCTAGCTAGATTTTCTCTATTTATTATGATGTATCACAAAAGGGAATGTTTTTGCAGAATGTCTTGCTCCTCTTGTTACAAGTTACTTACTTGCTAAATGAAGCAATGGAGATGTCATTGAACCTCGTTTATTGTAAAATGACATAATGACACGTCAAGTAAAATCTTGGTGAGTTCAAATTTCCTTTAGTCTACTAGAAGAGTTGGGAAACTACGTATAGATATTCACATTACTTAAATAGGATCAGACACGATTAAATGAATCCGAGCCATCTCTTCAAGGTTCAGCGAGGGAGCTTGAAGAATTTGCTGGGAAAATCAATTAGGCAAAAACTAAAAAAATCATGGCAATAAATTCGTATTATTTTAGTGAAGTGACCTAATAAAAAGAAACCCGGGAAAGTACAATAGGATTAGGGTAGAGAAAGGCTTTATCCTTTCCTCGTAAAATAAATCCTGCTCTCTGACTGTTTTTAAAATAGAGAAATGTACTATTAATTCTTATCTGATAGCCATGTTCATTGAAGAATGAAATAAAATGTGCAGAATCACGGCATTATCACAAGATTATTCTATATTTGGTTCATAGCAAGATGAATGTCTGTAATAAATCCTGTAATATAGCCTCTCAACTACTGTATATCATGTATAGAAGAAAATATGTAGCAAAATCTACGACAGAGTAATTGGGATTCCAACAAATCGGCATTTGCATTTCACACGCAAACAGGAAACCTCATTTCCTCTCTTGCCTTCGGGTCCTCATTTTTGTTAATTCACTTTCTTGCAGATATTTACATAGGAAAATTACTTAAGGAATAGTGTTTTAGCTTAAGGTTAAAGACTCTATGGAAGGCGGAAGACTGGGAAGACGGGAAGCTATTTTCTCAACCGAAATAAAGTGAAAACGAGGGATTTTATTAGCGACGGCTCTGTTTCTGAGTGTCCATTCTTTACTGCTCTATCTAGAACTTGAGTATATTTCCGAAGAATTATATTGTTAGAGAGTAGATGCAATATTTTACACTAGATTGAGCATTCAACTTCTCTTGACCGAGTTTAAGGTTCTCTTATATACTTGGAAAATCCTCTTTATCCTTCCATTCTGTAGACATTGCTCCTCACAAAGTCAAATAGGGACGAATAGTTCTAACTTTCCCAAGTTCCCTCACTAAAATATATGGCTATTGCGAGAAAATATATATAGACATTTGGAATATAAGAACTGTACATATTTATATTACTTTGTATGTTTGTTATTCTTTCTCTCTTACCTTATTGCTTTTGCCTAGCTCGTATTTCAAACTATTTCTCTATCACTCACTATTCTACTACAGTTTTGCACTTACATTATGTATATGAGTTTTAGATGTGCAGATTTGTGAGTATGCGACAGACAGAGAATGTTTGAAGAATGCCTCTATCTGTTTTGGGTTGAGTGAGCCGTCTCTTGAGCTGCTGGTTCGGTAAAAACAGCTTCAGATCACATTACATTAGTTTATTTCATCTTCAATCTTGCACAAAGAATATAGATAGGGGATTGCTTTTTTACTAAGAAAATCCTGTACAGATACACTTCCAAAGATACTGCTCCCTATCATACGTACACTTACACCGAGGAATGGAAACTCTACTTTACTTTTTCTATCTGTAAATTGTAGAATTCTTTATAGTTTAGTGCTTTATACACTCTTGAGGAAAAAGTATGTACATATCAGTGAATTATATACACACTGTGTTTTACTTAACTAGATTACATTAGGTTTCTTATGGCTTTTAGCCTAGCTAAGTAACTGAAAGAGTTATAGATGCTAGCCCATTTTCAATAGTAGTTACTCAAGTGATAGAAAATCTGCACAGACTACTTTACTTTTGTATTATCCGAACATTCTCATAGTAATCATCATATCTACAAATATTTACTCTTCTCCACCCGCAATAAAACCTTATTGCTTTCTGTTTCTCTTCTTAGGCTTTTCAATAACTTAGGCTGCGAATGTGACAGAGATAGAGTGATACAATATTAAAGAGACAAGACTTCGTCTCATGGGCACAATGGACAACTACCCAATAGACAACTCCAGCATTACAATGGAAAACTACACAGCGGGCAACTCCACCTCTTTATCATCCCAGATATTTGAAAATTCATCAAACGTCATGGTTGGAGCCGAAGAATTTAGCGTCGGCAAGAATTTTAATCAACCTCCGGAAATGGACATCACCATTTACATGAAAATTGCCCTTCTGTGTGTCATTGTGGTGGTGGGCACTATCGGAAACATCATGGTCACTCTCGTCATCAGCTGCTCCCGCGACATGAGAACCTCTACAAATATTTTCCTTGTCAACCTCAGCATTGCCGACTTACTCGTTTTGGTTGTATGCACCCCGACTGCATTGGTCGAAGTTACCTACCAAAATACGGATGTCTGGGTCATGGGCCACTTCTTATGTAAGTTTCTTTTAAGTCATTTCTTTTTCAATTGTCAAATTTTGCATATACATATTCTCATAAACGTAACGTACTTATCAAGTAAATTTTCAGCAAAATAAATAGCATTTATTTTCTTGTAAAAATGGCTACCAGTGAGTTGTCAACCTATTCTCCGCCCACACTATATACCTAGGAATTTGTAATTGAATTTACCTGAAATACAAATATTTATTCTCTCTTTAAGAGAAATTTCGACATGGATTTATTAATTTCGCTTGATTAGTTTACTTTGTCAAGGTCTAAGGTTTCATGCTAGGTAGAAATTGGGTGATTCAACAAGGCTTCTATTGGGATTGGGAGTTTGGGAGTATAGCTGAACATGAACACAATTTGTAAAGCATTCTCTGTTATGTCTGTAGGTAAACATTATCAGAGAATCTTGGTAAGGATATGTATATAGCATAAGTATGCCCCTATCTTTCATTCCTACTAAAGATCATTTTCCAGCCAACCAGGTAACTTATAAAAAATCAGGAAAGAAAACATGTTCTGCACAATAAACAAACAAAATGAATGTTTATGTGTAGTCACAGTCAGTCAGCGTAGGAGTCCTGTAACTCTTGTGTACACATTGATCATTAATGATTTCATAAAGGATAAATTCTCTAAAAATAGATAATGTCAGTTCCTTATTAATTAGTATGTTTACCAGTTTACGCGTTTGGTGTCACATTTCGCAATTAAGCATGTTTATAAAAAATGAGGTCGAAATTGCAGCTGCTCTATCATTATAATGTACCTAAATAGGTACCGAGTTGATTTAATATTTTTCAGAGATAAGATTATACCTACTAAGTTTAATCGTTTCACATTTTTTGTGCCTTTTATATAATCACTGGGTCACTTGGTTAATTAGTTGGAAAGTTGAAAGGTTAGATTATTACATCAGTGCAGTGTTATTTTCATTCAAACAAACTATAAATGCAAAGTCCATTTTTCAGCAGTAGACATTGAATTGAAGATGTTCGTCAAAAGAGCATTAAATTATAGTAGAAGACAAGATGTTAATTTGGTTGATGCCCTTGAAAAAGCGTCAAGTTCATTTGAAACTACGTATTATGTACATAGTAAGCTTGACTGGACTGAGTGACGTGAGTTATTGAAACAGTTACACCATTGCATTATACTAGAGTTTGTATGAGTCCCAGTAGAATGTCGAGGTCGAGGTCAGAACAGAGATATCCAGTTTCATTTCAAACAAAAGACAACGATGACAAAGAAAATCCAAGTGGAGATGATTAAAAACAATGTTGTAATAGAAACTCCCGAGTTTTCCATGCAACTCAACACAGAATTGTGTGAACTGCAGCCTTTTTGCGTTAAGTGCAGGCGTTTACTACTGTGTCACAGTGTCACTCCCTTTTTTAGATACCACTTCAAAGACACAAAGACAGCATGCAAATAATATATGTTTCAATAGAATAGACAAGTAGTACCATTGATGAAGTGGCCTACACACCTACATCCAGGATTGGTGTAAATAGACTGGAAAATGAAACGAGAGGGAAATCAGGTTGACAAAGAGGCGTATTTTTCTCATTTACTACAATATACGTGAAAATTGAAACTTGAAAAAGAAGGTAGGTGTGGTGTGTTAGGTAGTTTATTTGGGTGAAAGTTGATGCAGTTAATGTGGTCTAGTCTCCTGACATATATTTAGATAGGCACATAGTTTTAGTGAGCACGTTCGGGCTAACCATAAGTTATTGGCGGACGAGCCACCATAGCATACGGGCAATTCCTATTTAAAAGTGCAGCAATAATCCCATTCTGGTAGACTTGCAAGTTGCATGGAAGTCAGGGACTGACATTTCTACCGACATATACTGACCACTGTTATATTTATTCGAATGTTTCTTTTTTTCCCATTTCAGGTAAACTGGTACCTCTGCTGGAAGCTACTGTGGCCAACGGCTCAGTCCTCACAATCCTGGCAATTAGTTTCGAGCGTTATTACGTCATTTGCCGACCCCTGAAAGCCAACTATGTTTGCACCAAATCCCGAGCCGCTTGTATTTCTCTCTGTGCTTGGGTTTTGGCTACCATTGTAACAAGGTAGGTAACTAAGCATACGTGTACCTATTTCATTTAAAAGCTTTTCCCATTTATTAGCTCTATTAATTCTGCGAACAAAGTCGAACACTCTGTGATATACCTGCCTACAATTAGATTTCTGCATGTTAATTACATTAAACTCTCTATGCAGTCTACGTTATGTCGCTAAAATGTTTCTTCGCTGTGATTTCCAGAAATCAAATTGTAGTCAGGTAGTCATAGTCAACGGACAGGTTTCCTATATATTAATGCGTCTATATAGTGTTGCAGTATTATAGTTTCATAACGAAAGTAATTTATCAAGTAATTTGTACTAAGTACACGTAGATGCCGGATACAGAATACAGATACTTTGAATTCCTTTCTCAAGTTTCCCTTTCTACAACGCTTGAGAAGATCATACTACACTGTTGAAACTAAATGTCCATGAATGCATAGCATATTCTATTTAATTAGTATCCTCAAATTATTGATTGTAGGTTCTAGGTTGGGTGTCATCATGTTCATATTATTTTACAGCAAATATGCAATTAGTCAAATCCAAAGGAAGGGCAAGGAGAGACATCAAGGTTATGATATTATTGTCATAAGTAGGTAATACCCCAGGTTCAACAATGATTTAATTGAGGTAGTATTTAGGTAGTATGTGTAACATGTTATTATACGTGGATTCATTTCAGAAACTTCAAAGAATCGTCGTAAAGGGTGTGCTTAATTAAAGTGGCCAAAATTTTCTTCCTTTACCTAATACTCTCATTATTAATTACGTCATTTTGCATTGCATTATACCTATAATTTGCCATGGACTATTCGAAACTCATCCGTTTGCATAAAGGTACTCAATTGGAAGATCAGATTTTGGCTTTGTGTCTATCTGTAGCATTCTGTAGTGACAGTAGTGAGTTACTACACATGTGTGTATTAATTTACCTGCAAATATTTTTCTTTTGAATCGTATTGCTATAGGTTGAATAACATAACTGTAATCTTACAATATTACGTATTTTCACATTGAATAACATTGCAATTACATACAGGCATTTCTATAGTTTGAATATTAAATTTTGGAAGAACGATAAACTAATGAATGCAGAAAAACAAGTCTGAGCCAGGTATACTACTATATCTGTTACAGTATGAAGCAATTTTCATTTTCACAACGGAAAGTTACGTAAATACTTTGTATTCATATATTTAATATAACAATTTTTGTCGTGTGATAGGTAGGCCAATATGACAGGTAGCTGTGCAAGTAGCTATGCTAAAAGTCTGCTGAAAATGATGTCATTTATTCGTATATTGTCTTTTATGAAGGCATTGATCTATGCAGTAAATGTGGGGGTGTGGATTTTTAATTTGTATACGTGACTCTATATATTTAATTGGACTTACCTGCCTGCAATAGATTTCTGCATGTGATTCAAGTGAAATGCTATTGATAGGTAGAGTAGCCATATGTAAAGTAACAAGCAACATTAAGCAATACAAATGTATTATCAACATCTAGCATCTCCCAGACTGCGATATAATTATTTGTTTCGAATTTTCAGTTGGGTGGTTTAGAATGATGAGCTTTATTCCATTTGTTCCATGTTCGTTCTAATAAATCCATCAAGATTACTATTAACTATAACACTGCGCTAGCTAGAGCTATTGGGCTTCTCTATAAAACTTACATCTATAGAATAAATAGCAAGTGCGTGGGAAGTGTGTTCTATTCCAATGCAAAAGAAAGAAATGCAAGGACCAGTAAATGTTGCTATTAGATGGAGGCAATTTTCTTGGTTGATGGGATTTCTATAACTTAAAGTGGAAGATGATCAAAGTATTCTGGTAATGATGTGAGCGCGTCTCTTGTTCTATTTTCTCTTTGCTAAAGTAAATTAAAGTCGCCCTATTTTTAAAAGGATCCCATTAGATGAAGGCTCGTACTTAAGTAGCAGTGAAAACTACTACGGTCGATGGCATCTTTTCTTGAAAATGAAAATATTCCGGAGAGGTTGATTCATTATAGAAAATCCATAACTCTGATGAATTAGTGCCACTATGTGCGTATATTTATCATAACTGTAGTACGACGTAAGTAACATAGGCAGTGTAGTGTAGTGTATGTGCAGACGTGCAGACTGCAGACAGACCAATCTCTTTTTTTCCTTTTTGGCTTTACTACTAAACCTTGTTTTCTTATGCTAATGAGATACGAATTGATATTATAGAGATTTTTACCCTCGTCGAAATATTTTGTTGCATGCATGGATGAGTCTAAAATATTTAGTTTTCACCCACTTACATACATTTACTAATGCTAATGAAACAGAATGGCGCAATTAAAAATCTAAATGTCAAACAAATTAAAAACTGTTGCAATCAACAACAGATGTGAAGGATACGGAAAAAGAAAAAGAAAGTAATGCAATTACTTGTCAACGTTTAGATGAGAAAGTAAATATTGGGAGTAAAGAAGAAGGCGTTTGTTTAATTTTTCAGTCCGATGTACTTCATGATCCACTTCTTTGAGGACGACAAGGGCGTTGAGATGCCAAAATGCTCTGTGGAAACCGGGCCGCTATGGATGGACATTTACACGTTCTCTACGGTAATGCTGCTATTTCTGGTGCCGTTCGTCATTCTGTTGATAATCTACGGAATGATTGCCCATCGGTTGACAATGGATCGCTCTTGTCTGAATGCCAAGAACGAGAACCACAATGGAAGGAAACAAGTGGTCATAATGTTGGGTACGGTCGTTTTTACATTTTTCCTCTGTCTCCTCCCATTCCGTGTCCTGACGCTCGTCTACGTTTTTACGGACATGTCTCACTTTTTGGAGAACGCAAACTTTTATATTGACGCTGTCTACGTATGCAGAGTTATGGTTTACATAAACTCCGCATTGAATCCTATCTTGTACAATATCATGTCCTCAAAGTTTCGCAATGGATTTCTGAGGCTTTGTCACCGAAACCGAAAGCCAAGTCCTTTCACGAGACACGGAACTTTCCTCACAAACACCACAACATCCACGACAAATGCGTCGATAAACTTGGGCCATGGCAATGGATTCGGCAATGGTTATGGAAATGGGCACACTGGAACCTCTCCTGAATTTACCGCCTCACTAATCCGAAAAAATGGAGTGAGCAAATTAGATCAGCCCACCCTCAACAAGTACATTCACAATCATATGAATGGCAACATCGGCATGAAGAATTTAAATATGAATGGAACTGTCATTTCCACGAACTCAAATTCCCCACCTGATATCATTGGACAGAATCGGACGAGTCCGAACAAAAGTCGTAATTGTAGTGTTAAGACTTTGTCAGGTCCTGGATGTGGCAAATTCAGATCCAGCTTTACATCCTCTGTCAAGTCTAACTCTGTCTACTCCGCATATATCCCGGGTAATAATAAGAGCGAGACTGTACTGTAGTCATTCCAAGCTAATCACTTGAATGTAAATGAACCCGAATTCTCTATTCAATCAGTGACAATGGCGCAAGAACAAAGAACTCTATTGTTCCCTCTATATTTACACCATAATACAATATTAGAGCATTAAGTAGAGATGTAATAAAATTACACAGTCTATATCCACCGTATTAGATAAGTCGTAGGTAGCGTAGTTCCTTCTTCTTTAGTACCTGATGATGTTACCTATTACCTAAAATTAGACTTCTAACATTCTAGTACTAAGGCATTTGTTCCGTGTCAGATATCAGTTACAATCTACGTGTTAAATCTTAACCTACAATAGTAACTGCGTATTTTATTTAGGTACATGGATACAAGTGTGTCCTATATCTTTAATTTCATCAGTGTTCCATATATTATCTGTAAGTAGGGATAAGCCTGTGTCTAAGATTCAGTGAAATGTGTAAAAACAATTAGAAATGTAGCTGGACTCACTGGACTGGTAATAACATCACTAATTCATTTTATAAGGATGATATTAAGCGCATATATGGAAAAGGAAGCCCAAGTAAATAGCAATGTCGCATTTGTATGAACAACAATTCACGAACAGTAGTGTTGGTTCGTGTTTTATTAAAATATGGACGAGCTGAGTTAGTGAACTTCTGGCTCTACGTAGAAAGGTTTCCTTTTCACAAAGAAATCTTTGAACAGAAATCAAAGTTTCTTTAGAAACCTGTTGTGACTTTGACCAGGATCTTTGTGGCGTGACTGCGACAATCGAAACCTTGTGAAGAATTTCAGTCATGCCACCATACAATACAACCAGTCACTTCACACTGACGCGCATCACATCGAGAAAGGACGTAGCTAAAGATTCCTTTTTTATATTGAGAGAAAGGAAATCCATTAAAAACTAACTGTGTACTAAGAAATGTATACTTTGAGAATAGAACGCGCACATAAAACTTTATTCCAATTCACCTTTTCATGCAGAAACATTTCTATTGAATTATTGCCCTTTGAATAGCTACAATGTTAATTTCATTCCCAGTCATTCAATGCACTGTAAATCATACTTTGCTCGAGCTTTCACTCAATTAAATGGAGAAAGTAGAAAGTACGACTTAGTGGTTACACTTTTACCAAGTTTGTTATGTATACAGATGTATATTTGCTACTAAATTGCCACATTTACAAAGCTATACTTGTTAATTGCGCTTTTGTACTTTCTATTTTCGTCATTTGCAAGATCCCATATCTACTAGTCCAGTTTCCCAGTTGTACTTAATGTAAATCAAATTACCTGTGCACTGTGCGCTGGACTTAATCTGATTTTGGTTTCCATTAGAATTTGGCTACCTTTTTATTGCATGCAATGCGTGCATTTCAGATTTCAGCCACAAATGTCATTTCACTGGTCTACATTTCACTAGTTCAGGAAATTTCTCGTACATTTATGCACAAGTCAAGAACTTATTTATGTGCATGTATACATTTCAGCCATACAGCCGTTAAATGGAGCACAAAATCTCGTTGAATGCATAGCAATGTGATTATGTAGCTACTTATATTATAACATAATGTAATTCCAATTCCACAAGCGTACAACGTTATCGCATCTATGTACAATGTACACTCATTGTGAAATTAATAGCGTTAGTCATAATGACATTAATATAATTATGAAAGGGACGTATTTAGGATGTTCTCAATGCACAGTCTGTATTTATGGAACAAAAACATTTAAATTGAATTCTATTAATAGCTATCATGTGTAGGTATCACGGAAATGACATTTTAGGTAGCTACTTGAGTATTAATTACGGCTCTATTGCACAAATCTATTTGTGCATTTGTCTATGACACATCAAGTTATTAAGTATTTACACTAGCTAGATGTTTGTATTAGCTATAGTTTAGGATTTATAGTAGGATTGTAAATCAATATCAAGTGTTATACTATAATATCTGTATTACGTGTGTAAAATAATGTATTACTTTTAGGGACCATAAACGTATTATTTTCCATTTGTTATGACTCTTATGACATAGAGAAGGATGTAAACTTGATGAATGATATAAGTCAGTAGCACATAGTCAACTCAGCCCTTACAACAACACCCTCCATACTCTAATTATAAATTATATAGTCCTTTTATAATGTTTTCGAATTCACCAGAGATAGAGAGAAACATTTTATATATGCCATAATGTACCCTTCTCACACATATAATATTTAGTAGGTACCTTCAACATACAATACCCTGTTCATTACGTAGCGTATCCTATAATAATCCTAATTAATCATCAGGAGGTCTAACACAAGAATAATTAGCTAGGTTCTTTAAGTGGGTGTGTTTATCACGCCAGCTTTCATTCAAATTGATGTTGTCGTTACTGTTCACACATTAATCGTCATTGTATTGTTGTAACTCGATAAATTAATGAATAGAGCCATGTTTTGTGAATATAATTAGTTTGCAGTTTATAGGTACTAGGATAATCTACTTAAACATCTATGAGTATTATGTAATGTATACTTAATTCTAATAGGTGTTATATAAAATACTCGTAACCTAATTAAGGTAAAATTAATGGTAAGTTTGCATATTATAGTCTACATTTTTACGCTCGTGGCATTCCTTTTGACAATTGCAGTAAATTGATGTGCAATTAAACATGCCATTTGCATTTATTTTATTTCCTATAGAATAATGCAACCGTTTTAGTCTACATGGTACAATGTCGTTAAATCTGTGACGGTTGCTGTTTATCTTGTGTAAATATGTTTATTTATGAAACAGCTTTGAGAATTTAGTCAATCTAGTCTTTGGTGAATCTATCAAGTTATTTGGGTTCAGTAATTATATTTTATCACGGATAGGTAGCATATTAGTATAAATTGAGCACAAAATAGTTTAATTTAATATATTTTATTACTATGAAGAAATCGTCAGATTATCAGTGATTTTAGTCTGAGGCATACTATAATATTATGACCATGGACATGTCTGTGGATTTATGTCCTAATTGTATTTAACTGTTAATATAATATAAATATTTTGTGCGTATATACTCGTGTTGAATATTGTGCTTTTGATGTTGAGCCGTCTGTATAGTTAAATATGTAGACTTGTTGGATGCTACTGCAGAAATCTGATATAATATAGAAAATTTCGTGACCAAAATGTGTGTACAGTTAAGTATGCGTTGTAAAGACTGTGTCAATTTAATGTGAGCAAAAATATGTCTAAAGAGGACAAGCAAAGTCATTTAGTGTCCCTCTCTATTCACTAGTTTTATTATTCTTATCAATGTAATTGTCATTCGTATTGTAGTAGTGTTAGGTGAAGAGTGAGCATAAAGTGCCATTAGTGGCTACTACATAATAATATTTCAATGGTAAATGTTGTATAAAATGTTGGGGTTTATGTACTCAATAAAGATTGCAGTCATGCAATACCAAAATATTTATGATGATATTTTCTTTCCTTTTCTTATTTTCTCTTTTGGTTTTCTTTGGTCTTCTGAGCATAAAAGGGGAGCACAGTTTCAGTCGCGTTCACACCATCAAACAAACAGAATTCCTTTGATGAAAAGAATTTCGGTAAAGAAATGTAGCTATGTTATATACATGTCTGAATTTTTCCTTTGAAAGCTTTTTATGTGCATTTTGAGACAAAAGGAAGTGGATTTCCTCAGTTATGTAGCTTTAAGTAGTGAAGGGCAGTCACACTATTTGTAGCACAAAAGAGAATTCATAAAAGCTCAGTGTATATTTCCTTGTAAATATTGACAGGAAAGAAGAATGACATTATTTTAGCCACAAAAAGAGTCAAGGATCATAAACAACGTCGACTTCGTGGTAAAGACATGAGAGATATTTTTGCTGGCACCCTACAAATCTTAATCCTTTCATAATTTAAAGGAACTCATTTTCTTGCAAAGTGAAAAGCGTAAAGTGTTTGACGAAGAAACTAACAAAAACGACAGTTGCATCTGTTTCCTCGGTCATAAATCTCTTTTGTAGTCAGGAAAGCTGTAACCATTGTTTCTGTCGTAAAGTTATCACTTTAGCGTGCATATTGTTTATTAGTGAATAGCTTGCTGTTTAGATGAGTTTATTCTGTCATTTATTTGAGGGAAATAGCACATAACACAGCAGCACACATGCTTTAATTTTCCTAGAACTCAATAACTCAACTGTTCTCTTTCCCACTCTCATTATATCGTCAAATTTAATCCGAAAATTAGAGAATGGAAGTCTTAGTGCAAGTTATTAGCTAATGTGTGACTGTTGATGTAGGTGAATTGTCGCATTTGTAAGGATAACATACAGGAAGTAGGGAATGAACATGAAAATCAGAGTAATTTGAGGACAAGAACAAGAACTCTGGTTTTCCTCGTTAGCGAATTGGGTCGCATTGGTGTTTTTCATGCTGCCTCCTATTCCCGTCTATAATTAAAGAAGAGTCGTCGAAAGGGTCGCCAGATCACGATCAGCTTTCAGCAACGGACTTTCGCCCCATAACGTCTAATTTGGAAGAGAATATCTAGAATGATGTATTTATGCAGTGTGCAATGGTTAGAGTCTGACAATGACAAGGATTGGCCTGAGATTCCCGAGCTGCCTTTGGTTTTATCTGCGGTCGTTCCTCGAGCATGACACGAAAACATGAGGAGCCTAATCACAGCTCTCTTAACACCAGCACTAAAAAGACAAATTGAGCTTTATCACCTTTTCGTCTAAATATTACAAGATTCATTTTAGATGTAGCTAGTCAGAACTCAGAGCAGTAGTCATTTAACTGGTTTAAGTTCATTGTAAGGAAGGAACATAACTGAAGACGGACATGATGTTCTATTTTAATGTCCCTTTTTATGCTATGCACATCTGTAACGTCTGTATCGCAAGAAGTTCTCAACTAAAGACAAGGCTGTGGCTCTCTGGCTGGATGGAAAGTAAGTCGTGACAAAAGGAAGACCATTCTACTGAAAAGACTTTAGGATGTCAACCCAAGTAACCAAATCAGGTTATGTGGGTTAGCTTAGGTTATGGTTAACATTTACACAATGCACTCGCCCACCAACATTAGTGTTAACAACAATGTCTCTATTATATAACGTATACCTATATACTTGCATATATAAACTATATGTCTTGGCAGAATTCCATATTTAACCCTTACTTACTATTAACTTAGTAAAATACACATCCTACAGAGACTATGAGACTTGTCTCAAGTTAGCCTAACAAGACCTTTCCAACATTTTACTATTTACTACTACAACTTTTCTTGTGTAGCTAAAGGAATTAGGCGTGCATATAGCCTAAATAAACTTGTTATAGTCAAAGGGCAATCCCAAATTCAGCTATAACTACTCTTATCGTTAGTATAAAAAGAAAGTCTTATTGCAGCATAGTGCAATGGAGAGTCGAGTGGCTCTTAACGTATGCCTATAGGGAAAGTGGCCTAGAGTGAAAGCTCAGTTACAAATAGAAAACCTCTTTTGACTTACTTTGATTGCAATTGTAAGTCTGGGCTGGTAGGAGAGATAAGTCCTCACACTCCTACTATATATATGCACTTATATATACGTTACTATGTATTAACTATGAACAGTCGACTAGCTCACTTTTTCCATCCTTCTGTCTGAGCATAACTGTAACGACTGTTTTACAGGTCAAGCAAGACTCTGGCAAATGCCTTTTCATTGGTATTCAATGCGAAAGGCAAAGGTGCTTTAGAGTGAAACTCTCTTCTCTAGTCGCTTACTACACAATGTTAGTTACAATGGCAATATCTGTATCCTTTCCACTTCTTTTCTCACTATTCTCCGAGAACAGACTTCTTCGCCCTGTCCAAAAACGTGCAAAGAGGAAACATAAGAGAAAAAGGAGGAAAGGACTGCGATGGGATGGTAGGTCAAGCAAAACATTTATCGTTGAAGCTTTTTTACTCTCTATATACATTATACGTGCAAAAATAGATACTTTACATTAGACTATCTCTCTGTATAAGAAGACTCTTCACCATAACAAATAGATAAAAATGTAAAATGTAAAATGGTACATGTAACTTCAAGTTGGATAGATATACAGCCCATATAGTATCGACGTTATAGCCCAATAACAAGATCTTAAACGACATCACCACGTTTTACATCAGATTTCAACTATGGCCATCCTTTGGATTATGAAAGGAAATTCCTGTTCTCTGATAGAATGACTTTCGGCCATACATACAGCTGCTAAAAGCCATTTCCGGCATTTTCTCAATAAAGACATGGATCTATATAGCTACACCATGACTTCTACATCCTCTACACTTGGTTTGACGGGTCATCATTTGACATGACAGGGAATCTATGTAATGCTACGAGAATGACACTGCTGCAGAAATGAAAAGAACTATTTCTATACAAAAGATTATACTTATAGCACAAATAATAGTAATACCTGTAGGAAGGAGCATGTTCGTCTGTACCACTCGGCACTCAAGGAAATATCTTTTCGCAGAGGACCTAACCCTTTGGGTATTCCATGGAGCTCAATTCGGTGTGAACTAAGACACCAAACTGCTCTTTTCTATTGTAAATTCCAATACCAGGCTATGTTGTCTCATTTTATACGTAGGCTGAAATGCTATGTAACTGTATTAGCACTCAGTGATATAAATAGCCCTAGTTTTATCCAGTTGCTTCATGAATCATGATTCTTTGAATCCTTTATCGTCACATGTAGAAAAATCCAAGAGAGTAGTGGTACCAGTTCGTGTGATAAATTCCCAGATGCTACTTTATATCCCGCCTGTATATCTATATATATAATAATTTTACATTACGCAGAATTAATCGCCCAACATATCAAGAGATATTTCTATTTGTAATCTAGATAATCTCCAAATATGAATCTAATTTTTCTTACTATTTAATTTAAAAAAATGTTTCAGGATTTTCATTCCCAAGGACTTCAAATAAGCCGAATTTCAGTAATATTTAATAAAATGTGGTTTAAAATTAAGATGCATGATTGCATTTCAAATCACCATTGTGCCAAATTTTATCATTATATCCTGGAATAATTGAAATTTGGAGGCTTAGAATTTTATTTGGGAAAGATCGAAGAACAACTACTACTTATATTTACTCAGCTAGTGTATATCACGTAACATAAATATTAAATTGCGTAGTTTTACTTTCACCAGAACTGGAAATACTAGTAGCCAGCAGTAGTGGAAAATCTCTGGGGAGCTTAAGGAGCTGAAAATTATTTCACTGTAGCATGTAACACAAGTTGCCACTTCTCCTTGTAGTATTTGCACACTATCTCTGTGTATATTTAGCCTACTTTGTTAGGACTCTGGTGTAGAAACTGCAGAAAGTATATAAATTTTGAAGGAAAAACATTCCAGGAGAAGCTATGTACATAACTTACAGTTTACTTTATATAGCTACATATACCAAAGAGTAATATTTCATTGTTGGTTTAAATTGTGTAAACTATAAATGGGAGAGTGGAAACCAATGCTGTGCACTTTAAAACACTGGCAAGTAAACAGTACATTGTATGTACATATACTTGATACATTTGGATCTTGAAACGAATTGTGGGATTAATAGTGTACACTTTTAACTTGAGTATTTAATGTGGAAGCCACAAAGGGAGGACAGAAAAGATAGCTTTATAATTTATGGCCTTCTTAATTAGTTGCACATTTTCATCTACAATGTTTAATACAGGTTACATTAGAAGAAATACCAACTAGAAACTCTGTTCGGTGAAAGTAATTCCTATAAACAGGGAAATAAATTCCCCTTTACTTCCCCGAATTTTAGTTTACGCACATGTGAGGTAGGTAAGTGCAATTTCACCTTCGGACACTAAAGTTCTTTTCACTCCCCGCAGAGATTGCTAAAGGGTGCTCTACTGTTAAAAAGATTTATGGATAAGAATGGAAGTGGCAATATTTTATTTTCTTGATTTCTTGGTATTGCCGAATACATCTTGAATCTGCAACTTTAGATTTGCGAAATAAATACGTATGTATGCATTGAAGTCGCTACGAAAATATAATTACAATTTAAATATGAACGCAGAAGATTCTGAGTAATCAAATGAAAGTTCGTGTGCAATTTCTATACAGGTACTAAAATTACAATGCAATTTAGAAGGAAACAAAAGTGGGAAATACGGCATCCAAAAAGTTTTCTAAGCCATCTGCTAATTTTCATTTGATTCCTTCCCCAGAACTCGTCTATAAAGAGAATCTATTTCTATAATATAATCAGAAGCCGCAGAAGGCAGAACTTTCACCCACTTATTGTAATACCCTAGGAATAGACTTTATCTGGAATAACAGACATGATTGCAAAATATCAGTCATGATACACATACTTATTTAAGCAGATACCTTATTATTTTCTTAGGTATGTGGAATACTATAATAATTTTGAAGATCCAATAATATTCCTTTCTTCCCTTGGTAGTTTCTTCATGCAACTTTTATTCCATCACAATATCCGTCTTATATGATATGTATTATTGTCAAAGAAAATATTTCAAATTCGATGTATGGCATTTGACATATAGGAATGTCGGAAGAAAAGACGGAGATTTGGAATTAAATTAGCATACGATTTTAGTTACTACACAACTAGACAGGTCCCAATGGGAATTTGCACCAAATGCGGTTGGTTACGCCCAAAAAACTCATCTGTCTTTTCAGTTAAGAAGACAGTAGGTATAATAAAATATTATACGAATATATTAAATAGTAAACTCAAGATCTGTTGTCTTGTGTATCCCGTTCAATGAAAATAATATTATAGGCCTACTCTAACACACTACATGTTGCATGATGTTTGTATATGAGCGACAAGTAGATAATTCGAATGTAAATTGAAGCCGTCAACGTCATCAAAAGCCTAACCAATCTCTTTAGATTTTTTTTCTCGTGTTCGTGTTACAAAACTAGAAGTTTTGGACTGAAGAGCATTATTGGCAGTGTGAAAAGTAACAAAATGCTACACATTGAAGAATATTTAGGTAGGTTTACTCGTTTACTGTAATGAAAAAACTAGAATCTTATTTTCTACATTGTAGCATGCGGTGCAGTGACTGACTAGTGACTGCTTAGACGTTTTTGTGATATTTGGAAGAAATGTTCATGTTGACACTTGAGTGTGAGCAAAATGCAATATGAAATGCAAACGAAACCATAAGGGAGATCTCAAATTCAACCAAACATACGCAACAGACGCAAGTGTAATGTATCCAAGAAAAACTACGGCTTTACTTTACTATACTCTCAATTTCAGAATACAATCTAGATAAAGTTCCTCGTATTCGCAGTGTCATCTTGCACTCAACTTTATTTTCCTTCGGCTCTTCTAAACAACTCGGCTGCACGTATAATAAAATGGCAAAAATTATTCTATAGTATATTCCAATATTTATTACTTCATGCCTTTTGAAGAATGAACATGTTTTTTTACTCGTTTTGTCCAAGGTTGCTACGTGTGAAACACCAACATTTTCAATCGTGAAGATTATCTAGTTTTCTTTTCTCACTGTGTAAGCGTGTAGCAGCTCGATTTTAGAGTCTGGTTTTAAAATCCGTCATTTTATTTCATTTTATTTCGTTCTCTCAGTCAGTTTTCAGTTGTGGCCAAAATGTCACTACTATTTTATTACTTGTGAAGAGCTGAGTGAAGACAGTTTGTTCACTGGACCATTTCCTGCACACTCTCTTACAAGTTGTGTTTTTCTAGGAGTTCCAGTTCCAGTCCTGTACTTTCGTCCAGGCGCAGGGAGACCACATACATACTGGGCTCATATAGTATATAAAATCATGAAACTTGTTATATCTGACATGTAGCAACATTTTAAATGCATTCCTGTATAACATTTTAGCGTAATATTTAAGCCTTCTGTTTATATACTAGCTACTTTATATGAGACGTTCCAGACTTCGACTGAAAATCTTATAGTGGAGAGTATTCCTTGGAAGATGAGCACGTTTGGTAGTATACTAAAAAATTGGAGTCCCCCTCATGAATTGAGTAGGAGGGAACGGAATCCACTATTTCCTTCCATGCCAATTGCAAAATATCTCAAGAGTTTTCATGCTACTTTTACTTGTCTGTCTATTTTGTACGTTTGTATAAATGTGTAGCATAATCTCACTCAGCCTTATTCCCACGATTCCATCAAAAAAGGTCAAGAACCCCGTTTTAGCTCGCCCACTGGGGAGCTTATAGAATCACACATTCTGTCCGTACGTCCGTCC
>JABASI010001633.1:0-23704 GCA_019776505.1 Tomocerus nigrus
CATGCTACTGATGGAAATCACTGTTTTGAAGTGCTGCTTGTAACCAAAAGAAATCACTAGCTACTTGTAAACATGAAGATTAGTGACGACTTAAAAGGTATTTGTTACACAATAATTTTTATATGCTAAGAACTTTTCGCTAGAGTGAAAAATAATTTAAAAAAAAACTTGTCTATTTTACAGGTGAAAATATTTACGTGACAGACTACCACGCTGAAACCGTTGTCAAATTGAACATTGAGCTGACCATTAGGAAAACTATGATGCCTCCAGGAGTCATTCTCCGTCGCCCGGAAGGAATTGCAATCGACACAGTTGGAAATATCCTCATTTGTGACACTCTGAACAACTGCATCCGAGTAATCAGCCCAGAAGGAAAATACATTTGGTCAATTTTTGGGAAAGACTCTTTCTTTTATCCTGTAAACCTTGCCGTAACCCCCACTGGAGAAATCATTGTCGTCGATTCCAACTCGAAAGTTGTGATATTTTAACTTGTTCCTACTCTTAAAATTTTATTTTTTTACTATATATTACTAATTTTTGAGTTTTTATTTGCCAATTTACGCCAACTGTAATACCTTTTTAAGAAATGAGAGCTTTATACTTTACTTATATATATTTCATATACTTGCATTGTCATTATCATAAAATATTGCCGTTGAATGAGTTTATGTTATGAGATAATGTGATTGTGGTAATTTGGTAATTATGGTGTAATATCTTATAATAATATTATTATATCTACCATTACTTTAGCGTTAGAAGGTAATGGGAATAAATGTGTTAAATGAAAATTATTTTGTTCTGTTTCTGCAGTAGTCGTTGCATGCAGGTTATNAAAATTATTTTGTTCTGTTTCTGCAGTAGTCGTTGCATGCAGGTTATTTATTAATCTATACAAGTAGTTCACATAATCTGTACTCAAAAATTGCATAATTTCTAATCATAGCATAATACTTCAGGCATTGGTTAGGTTAGGTAAGTACAGGGTATGGATATGGAGATTCAAAGATGTCGTAAATGTTGTTTTCACCTCCTACTTGCTAATGCATTAAGAAACTTTCACTACAGAGAAAACAATTTCTTCGCAATTGTTAACCTACGATATAATACATTAGTGCAATTCGACTAGTATTCTAGTGGAAATATGGAGGTCAGTTGACTAACTGTTTAATAAAAGCTTCGATGAACTTTCTTCGGAGATTTTGTGAGCTCATCAATGCCTTTCTCATTTTCATGCTTGTTTCCACATGGAAAAAGCTTCCTTCTGGGTTGCATTTGTAGAAAATTTTTGCATTGATATTTTTAAGTCCGCCAAGAATATTGACATCTTTAGGGAATTGAGAGATTTTGAATCCTTCACTCATAAACTGTTGACTAAGAGAAAGTGCAACAGCGTCGTAAATCATGCCACAAGATTCCTGAGTTGAACTGAGGATCAAATCACTGTCCAACTTATGTTTGGTGGCATCAAAAGCGTGGAGTTGAATAATTTTAGCAGATTTGTATACGGAAGCTACAGCTTCAGTAAAGGAATTAAAGAAGGAATCTGGCTCCCTTGCCAGATCAACACTTTTCCTGTGTGTCGTGCTGAAAGCGACTGCTGAGAAATCTCCTTCCATAAAAAGTTGGCATGCAATTTTGTCTGTGAACAGATCGGACGGCTTGTGCGGAGCTTCAAGAATGTTCTCCGAACTGCAATTGTTGAAATCTTGACTATTCTCCTTCAACTTGATGGCGTAACAGCCATGACCTTTAGGAATTGACTCTGAAAGAATTCCCAAGGTGTATCTTCCTTCCTCCACTTCTTCAAATGAAAACCCTAATGAACTCCATTCTGAAATTTCATTTTCACTCACTTTACGCGATGAGAGCAGCAGGGTGAACAGCCGGGTTCCTATTTCTAATTGAGATTTAGTCGGCTTCTCGTAGTTCACTGATAAGACATAGTCCTTCGATAAAGCCTTTTCTAAACCGGGTATCAGTTTTTCAGGTTTTATATCATATTCTTCCCCGTTGACACCGACACTGTTGTTATTGGTCTGCATATTTGAAACTGCTATTTTTGAAGATTAACTTGGGTTCATTGATTTCTTTCCTCAAGACACTTTTTGATGTAAATATCTCAGTATATAGGTAGACGCAAGATGATTTGACACCATCCCCCTCCCCGGCCTCCCCTCTCCCTCCCTCTAAATTATAACAATGTAGTGTAGGGAGAGAGGGAGGGGTAATCAGGGGGATGTTGTCAACGCATCTTGGGTAGACGTGTTCTCATTAACCTATTTTGTTATATAAAAAGTCACGGAAATATTCGGGGTTATTTCTGATCTTATTATTTATTCGTCTCAAACAACCGGTTAAAATGTAAGGGCTATCCATCGATGTAGAGTAGTTAGTCAACCTATCTTTAACTTCAGAAAGATGTTAGCACTCAAAAAGAGGACGCATAACGCAGGAGAATGACGGAGTAAATAAGTACCCAACAGGTCCAACTTGAATTTTTCTGCATGGAGGTACACTATTATTATTGTAGACTATTGACAAACTTTAGCCTCCTTTTATATCTCTGTCCGTCATTATACCTCATTACGATTAGTCATTACAATAATTTATTATGTCATTAATAGTCATTTTGTTAACACACTACGAATATTACGATTACTACAGCCATTTACCTTTTTCATGACTATGACTGATAGTTTTTACGACTGAATAAATATCAATGAAACTGTTGCCAGTTTGGAGTATTGTGTCGCAAAAGTTCTGGAGGGAGGGGGAGATTCATATACTTCGTAAGTTCATATACCATTGCATTACAACAATATTATGAAACACAAACACCGTCTTGTTGTGATCCTTGATGTTTCGATGCAAGCATGGTTTGTACTAACATATTGATTGTTCATGGTCAAGGAGGGTCACGGCAAGACCCTTCTGCTTCTGTCCATGAGATCAGCACAGCCACAGCCACAACCTATATCCCAGGCATATTATAGCCGGCCGGTTGCACAAAAAAGAGTTACCTAATGCATTTAGCAACGTTAGCAATAACTCCTTGCTTGGATGAATCAGTCCTTGAGATGAGACATACATATTATATACTATACTGCTTATATAAAGTATAACTATGTATTTTATGTATAAGAACTTTCACAACCTATATACTAATAATGCCGTGTCTTTAGCACTCACTTTTATTTATAACCTGAGACAAAAATCCCTCAAATATTCAACTCCCTAAAACGGAACGAAATCTTGATTGAAAGAGTAAAAGATGAATTCCCATCATCGTGCCTGGCATGTTATGTTATGACAATTGAATAGGAAATCATGAAGTGAAAGTAAAGACATTATTTTAATCTTATGTAACAAAGATCAGCCTGCTCTGCCTGTCTATGGATAAGTACATAGCACAAAGCCCCGAATGAATAAAAATGTCTTTTTGTGTACTCTCTCCGACTCTCTCTCTCCTCTAGCTCTGTACGCGCACTGTGTGTGTGACAGTGCAGTGCAGTAGTATGACTGTGTGAGTGTGACTATGACTGTGTGAAGTGTGAGTGTGAGTGAGAGACTAGAGAATACAAACAAAATCTAAGGAAAGGATATAAGGGTTCGGTTGTGGAATGAAACTGAGCTAAAGTTTAACTTGTTTTAGAGCGCTATTCTTGATTCAGTTTTCGTTTGAATATGCTCACTTTTTACTTTCATCTCTCGAAGCTAAAAGCAAAGCGAAAAGTTTCCCAGCTTCGATTTTAATAAAAATCCCAAGACATATCAAATATTTTGGATTTCCACCAAACCAAACGTTGCCCAAAACCTCAAAGAAAGTTAGCCGAAAGTTTAAAGGTATGTATTACGTAACGTAATATGCAAAACTTTTCTGTAAAATGTCAAAATAGATATACTTTTCATTGATATAATATTTTCATTTTAGACGTAATAATCTCGAACAATGCTAAAATAATATTGTATGATGTTTTTACTAGTTTACTCATGAACTATTGTGGTTTCATTGCAAATAATTACTATATTAATTATTATTATAATTAAGCTAATTGATTCTTACGGCATTACTAATAGGAGAATCGGAGATCAAGAGAAAGACTTCAATATTTAAGATGGCGAAGAGAAAGATCACAGATATAGATCTTTACGACCTGTTGGAAATTTTAGCATCGGCAACCGAACAGGAAATCAAAAAAGCTTACAGGAGAAAAGCGCTTAAATGCCATCCTGATAAAAATCCTGACAATCCTAAGGCTGCAGAATTGTTTCATGAACTTTCGGCTGCACTTGAAATTCTTACAGATCCCAAAGCCAGAGAAGCGTATGACAGAACCTTGAAAGCTAAAGAATTGGCTAAACAGCGTACAAAGGAATTAGATGCTAAAAGACGAAAGTTGAAAGAAGATTTAGAACGAAGGGAAAGAGAAGCCAAAGAGTCAGCACCCTCCTCATCATCGTCTGCCAAAAACAATTTGTCCGACGAGGAAAGATTGCTGAAGGAAATAGAAAGATTGCAAAAAGAAGGTTCAAAGGCTTTACGGGAAGAACAAGAGCTTATCCGACAACAAATTGTTAAAGAACAACAAGGAAAGTTTTCTTACGTTGAAACAGTTAATTCCCGAAGTCAAGAGGAAGACAATCCCAACGTACCTCGTATCAAAGCTAAATGGAGCTCTGCCTTTTCTTATGATCATGCTAAAATTATGGATGTATTCAGAAAATATGGGAAAGTGAATGAAGTGGTCGTCCTCAAAAAATCTGCCTTGGTTGAATTCAATAATCAAATGGAAGCCGATTTAGCATTTACTGGAGAATCGTGCATAAAAGACAACCCTTTGAAATTAGAATGGATATCGAAACACAAAGAAAAGACTTCTACTTCTGTCCCTTCTAAACCAGCCTTCCCTTCTTTTACGAATCCAAAAATACAGCCGAAGGTGTCTTCAAGCAGTGACACATCTTTGAAAAGTTTTAATGATTTCGAAGCGATGATTTTGGAGAAGTTAGCGGTGGCTGCTGCTGAACAGAAGAAAGCCGCCTTAGCCAAAGCAGCGTCAGAGTCTTCAACAACGTCAGAGCAAAATAGAAATCACAGTGGAAATTGTAATGGCAAAACAGAATGAAAATAAATTATTTTTATTTATATTTAATTCAAACAACAAATATCTGCTGTACTTTATTGTATTTTCTTTCGTCGATTTTTTAATGGACAAGTTCCACTCTTAACTATTATAAATAGGATTAATTAACAGTCTCTGTAAAAATAAACCTTAGTCGCGTAACGTTTGGCAATTTTAACAATTATTTATATTTTATATGACTAATAATAAGTACCTATAGGAAATATGAGTGTCAGCAGAGATTTTTTACTTTTTATGGTGTGAGCCAATTGCTTGGTTAATAGAATTATAGCCGTCCTTCCTGGAATATCAAAATTTTGTTACATACTAAAAACACATTAATTATAATATAATTTAATTTTAATTTATTGAAGTTAAAGAAAATCTCTTACTCTAGCAATTGACTAAGCTCATCTTTAATACGTCCAACAATAGAAGGTCCTTTGTATACCAGGGCGGTGTATAATTGCACAGCATTTGCTCCCGCACAAATTTTATTATAAGCATCTTTTCCTTCCCATATTCCACCAACGCCAATTATTGGAAGTTCTCCTAGATATAAAACAAATTAATTAATTAATTATTAATCTCATGAGATTTAAGATTAAAATCTTAATTCACTTAATTGACCTAAGATTTCTTATTATGGTTCAGATTATTTAAATTGTGACAATGTTGTGTACCTTTAAGTTCTTTGTAAAACTTTCCGACCATTTCAGTAGACATTTTTTCTAACGGTTTTCCACTAAGTCCCCCCGCTTGCAAACGAAGGTTGTCGTCACTTTTTAATGATTCTCTGGATACTGTTGTATTAGAAATTATTAGCCCATCGATTTTAGTTTCGCCTTTTGTGACTGATTTGCATATGAGCTTCACATCTGCATCGCTCAAATCTGGAGCTATTTTCAGAAATACGGGTACTTTTCTCGATTGCTTGTTTCGAACAATTAGCACTCGCTACAAACAAAACAACAAAGAAAACTTAGGGAAAAGTTTAAATACTTAAATGCAGAAATGATAAAAAATTGCTTTATATAACGTACTTTTAACAGCTCATCTAGATTTTCGGATTTTTGGAGATCTCTTAAATTGGGAGTATTTGGAGACGATATATTGACAACAAAATAATCTGCCGAATCACTGAAAATTTCGATCCCTTTGCAATAATCTCCAATTCTATCATTAGAATCTTTGTTAGCTCCCAAGTTTACACCAACGATGAAATTCGGATGGCTTATCTTGAAATTTTGAACTCTTTCATGAACCCTTTCGTGACCGTCATTATTAAATCCGTATCTGACCAACAGAACCAATTAATATGTAAAAAATGAGTATAGTATGTATTAAAGTACGAAAAATTAGACATACACAAAGTAAAATAAAAAATCAATGTTAAAATTTTACACCAGTTTTCAGTCTACCTATTTATCACAGCTAAATCTTCTGGCAATCTGAAAACCCTGGGCTTTGGATTTCCTTCTTGTGGCAATGGCGTCACACTTCCAATTTCCACCCATCCCAATCCCATTTTAGCCATTCCAAGCATACATTCTGCAGATTTGTCAAACCCAGCTGCTAATCCTATAGGATTTGATAGTTCTAAAGATCCAACGGTTGTTTTCTGTAATCCGTACACACAGTAAAAGAAACATGAGACCACGAGATGCGAAAAACAGTCATGAAGAAACACTAAACACAACATAATAATTATTTTAGATGAATTTTTTACCAGGTTCTGTGGATTATCCAATTGTGCAGACCGGACAAGCTGGTATTTGGCAAAATTAACTGCTACCCTATGAGACGTTTCTGGGTCAATTCGATTTAATATAGGATTAATAAATTGATCGAAAAATTTTTCATTTCCAGTCCACAGTCCTATGCCACAAAATGTAAACGCTCCGGATGACCCAACAAGGATCATAGACTTCATTTTTCTCTAAGATAACAAAATTTTAGCCAAGAGACAAGTTAGCATCGTACAAAACAGGAATTAGAAAATGAAAAGCAAATAATACTTAGGTATTTTTATTTACATGTAAAAGAAAAAATTCGTCACTTACCAGTATTACTTGCTTTGTACTTAACATCGTGTTCTTGGTGGGTAATCTGGGTAATGCTGTAAGACTAGTTTAATTAGGTATACGCGATTGACACGGTTGAACTTTGCCCAGAGGATGTGTTTTCAAAGATCGAAAGAGCAGAAAGTAGCCAATCCAGCAGAACCTTTAAGATAAAACAGAAAAATTGATTTCTTTTACGTATATTTTTTCCATACACCATAAGATTCATTTCACAGATGAGAAATTTTATTCAAGTTTTATTTAGGGTCCCTTTGAAAAGTGAAAGCGTATACGTATATAGTATAGGTTGTTCCAAATATAATAATGTACATAATTGTATATTATACTAAATACTAAATACATAATATGTAACTGCTATTTCTGTTTAACTTGAAAAATTTGTTAACAGTAGAATTTAATTTTTTAATTATAAGGTACGTGGCAATGAACCTGACAGAAAGTAAGCATTTTCTTTTTAGTGAAAGTCTTGAACACTATGTGTGCATTAATGAAGAAACGAGCTTTCTATTAGATAAAAACTTCATATGTACGATCAGTGTACGATATGGCTAAAATTTTAATAATTTTGTCTTATTATATGTAAAATCGCTAAAGAAATTCTTATGAGCTTACTTGACTTGACTTTCAACTTTGGAAAATACCCCCTGCGGTAGAAGACTAGACCTCGGGGAATACGAGGATTAGCTTCAATAGCTTCCACAATTTTTAGTCCGGGAATCTTTGTGTAATATGTGGAGTTAGATTTCTGGAAAGCTATATAAAAGATTCTCGAGATTTTTTGAAAACTTTGAGACTTTTGGTAATCAAATACAGAAATGAACACAAATTCCTCAGTTCTGCACAGAACTGGAACTTCTTGTGGCATGTGCTCCGCGGCAGATTTTAGACAGCTAAAACCTACTATTATGTGCTTTCTCCTGTATAGCCGCGAACTTTAATAGTGGCCAGCTTTGCCGATTTCGACGGATTCTATCTAGCATTTCCAACTTGTGATTTTGTGTTTGTGAACCCGAGAACTTCCTTTTTATGTAAAAAAGTGTTGATATCATTGCATTTTTAAATATTTAATTAATAACATGGTTGCTCCAGAGGAGTCCCCAGGACCCGAAACTCCCCAACACCAGCAAAGTTTTATTGCATCTGGGAAAGAAAGGGTATTGTCAAATTTGAACCTTACGAACACGATTGAACCTTATTTAAATATCAGATTTATGCCATAGTATACAAACAAAATATACATATATTAATCACAAAGTAATTATGATTTTATTAATGTTTGTCTTTAATAATGGTGCAATAGGAGCAAGCAGTACAAAAACATTCGGTACACACGCTTGTGTTTCGTTCTCTGAAACGGACGCATGATATGTTCTTAACCGATCAAGGGGCTCTTCCTCCAATAAATGAAGCAGCGTATGTAGTTTGATTAAATCGCTTTTAATTTTAATATTTTAATTTATGAACATTTATTTTTATTTACATAAAAATATGTTTAGAGAGAAAATAAAGAGAGCTGTGAAGGCTAAGGATCAGTTTGGGCCAATTATAGCAGTTGTTGAGAATAAAAAACGCCAATTAGCCCTTGAGGGAAGATCTGATCCAGATAATGCACAAGGGGTTGAAATCGATGCTTCTACGAATCCTAACACGGGAGGAAGTGATACAACAATTGCCTTGTTCAGGTGCGTTTTGTTTTCTGCTGTCACTCTGCCAGATAGTCTAGCTAGTCTCTAAATAATCCCACTTCCATTTTTATAACAAACTAAAATATTTTACTAAAAATGAAGCCAATTGATTTCCTTGATTTTTTTAAACAGTGGGAACAAGTCATTGATGTCTGCTGGATTAGGAGACAGTGGAACAAAAACCTCTACATCTTTAGTATCACAGACGAAAAAACTGTCAGCTATGCCTAAGCCGAAGTGGCACCCTCCATGGAAATTGCATCGTGTCATTAGTGGTCACTTAGGGTGGGTTCGTTGCGTAACTGTAGAGCCTGGAAATGAATGGTAAGCTTATTATTCACACATTGCAGCAATAAAACAAAACAAATACAAGCATATAATAATATCAGTGTGCATATTAATACATGCAGTATGTTTTTCTATTAGGTTTGCAACAGGATCCGCCGATCGTGTAAGTATTTCAATAAACAGTGGGCTTACAACTACACATATGATTTATAAAATGGAATTTTCTTACATAACATAATTTTTTAGGTCATAAAAATTTGGGATTTGGCCAGTGGAAAACTAAAATTGTCTCTTACTGGGCACGTAAGTACAGTAAGAGGTTTAGTCGTAAGTCCAAGACATCCATATCTCTTCAGCTGTGGCGAAGACCGACAAGTAAAGTGCTGGGACCTGGAATACAACAAAGTAAATGAATTTCGATGTAAATTTCTGGATTTTGTAATGGAAACTGACGGTCTAATGAGTTTTTTTTTTGTATTTTAGGTGATCAGGCATTATCATGGACATCTGAGTGCAGTTTACGGAATTTCCCTCCATCCCACAATAGACGTACTAGTTACAGTTGGACGTGACAGTGTAGGACGTGTGTGGGATATGAGGACGAAGGCCAACATTCACACGTTGTCTGGTCATACGAATACCGTGGCATCCGTGTTAACTCAAGCTGCGGAACCTCAAGTTGTCACTGGATCTCACGACTCAACTATCCGACTTTGGGATTTGGCGGCTGGAAAATCTATTGCAACTTTAACCAACCATAAAAAATCTGTACGTTTTTAGAAATATGAATCTATTAACTATTTAGACCTAGTTTATAGAATCTTCAGAACCATTAACTTTGTTTGAATGTTTTTTGATCGTTTGTATGGCTATACGCATTTTGTTTCGGACCACCTTATAGATTCTATTTTTAAACCGTTATTTAGGTTCGAGCACTAGCAATGCATCCTGATCTTTACATGTTTGCTTCAGCATCAACGGACAACATAAAGCAGTGGAAATGTCCTAAAGGGGAATTCATTCAAAATTTGACTGGACATAATGCTATCTTAAATGCCCTCGCAGTAAATCAGGTATGCTTTCTTGTGTTATGTATTAAAAACTTGTAGTTAAATAGTTGTATAAAAAAGCATTTTGTTTTTCTTGGTTTGTTTACATGAAACTTTCCCCTAACTTTCACCGGTACATAGTACTTTCACCATATTCCTAGATTTGTATAATTATTTCTATTAGGTGATTTAGGAGTGGTGAAAGTTTTTGAAGGAGAAAGTCCTGTGTTTGCGCTCGAGATTCGGAGCGTTTGTCGTATGAGATTAGAGACCGTGACTGATGATGATAGTATTATGCTTAGCTTAACATTAAGCAATGCTAATACTCTTACTTATGTCATATTTTTAGGATGGGGTTTTGGTGTCAGGAGCTGATAACGGTAGTATTCATTTCTGGGACTGGAGAACGGGATACAACTTCCAGAGGTAATATTTTTAATGTCTACTTAAGATAGTTGTACAAAGGAGTTTTCTCTTAGTGTAGCGAACTTTATTAATAACTGCTAATGTTTGATAATTCCAGAATTCAAACTCAAGTGCAACCTGGCTCAATGGATTCCGAAGCAGGTATTTTCGCCATGACGTATGATTTATCTGGAACGCGTCTGATTACAACCGAAGCAGATAAGACAGTAAAAGTTTATAAAGAAGACGACGAGGCTACAGAAGAAAGCCACCCGATAGATTGGAAGCCTGATATATTGAAAAGGCGTCGCTTTTAAGAATACATCCAAGTTGAAAGAAAATCTACGTGTGTCACACCACACATAATATGTGTACTGTACGTATGTGTAAATTTGTATAATATGAAGAGATTTTCTAAACGTATGTCCACGTTTTTATTTGCAAACTTTTTCCAAAATGATTTGAATAATGAATAAAGTATTTTATTTAGTAAGACAATATTTATGAACCCCTTTATCACCTTTATTTATTCAGTATATAATAGTGTGTGTAGTCTTTCTATGTATTAGTACACTTTTTAGAGTCTATATATGATAAAGTCTTTACTTATTTGACAGATTAGGTGTGGTCAAGATACTAAATATTTAGCTAAGATACTTTTTGGTAACTAGTATAGGTATTTCTGCTTCAGTGCATTCAGCGAAAACAGTCTGTGTCGTGTTGCAATACTTATATTGTTACATTTACAATTAGTATAATAATATATAATATGTTCATTTAAGTCTTTTACAGTTTTTCAAGGCTGACCGAAACGATTTTTGTCATTATAACGTAGCCTCTTACACTTGGACATTGAGCTCCCTCTCAATGTCTCAGTATGCGATGATTCATTGTAAAATGTTGGAGTTTGGAATCGGTTTCTGAAGGTACTTCCCTAGTAATTGGTGTATTTCCATACGAGCCATGTCTTGGTACTCTGGATGAAGATTATTAAATGTTTCTGTCACCAGTCTTCCGAGTTTATCTCCAGGATGTTCTCTCTGCCTCTCCAGACAGTTTTGACAACCGTTTAATTGATTCATACCATTGCTGCTGTTGTTACCATTACTGTAGCGTTTATTGTCAGCTGCTGCAATCATAATTTTTAGACTAATTAGTTCTTTCTACTTCAAAAATCAATATATGTACAATGTCCCTTTCTCTGAATCTTATTGTGGAAACCCATTTTCAACACAAACATATTTATTTTCTCAGCATGTTTAGGATTCTATCAAAGATTTCACTCGAAACAAATCACAAAATCGGATAATAAAGTAGAAAACGATTACAATGAGACAATGCTTTTAAATTCGGATAAAAATTGTACCAAATTACAATTCACAAAGAAAATTAGTGTAGGTATTGTTGGAAAAATACTTTAATCTTGAAATGAAAGTGGGAAAACTAAGGGCCATCCCCAAAAATCACAGTAAATGTTTAGATTTTCACGCACCTGCAATTATGAAGTCGTTAGTTTGTGAGCTACCGATGCTCGTAATATGCTTAACAGTTGGAGGAGTTGGTGTTGACATCGTTGTCGAATGAGTGTGGTAGTTATTCATATCGTTGCTTTCTGTATTGTGCATTATTTGGTCATGCACGTGGATCGTGGTGGCCATTGGAATTGAATGAAGTGTGTCTATTTGGTAATTATTTGTGTGATCTAATGTAACGAAATTCGTGGGGTACTGATGCATAGCTTGGTCCTATAGAGAAATAAACACAAATTTCATATACAGGACTCCTTATGAACATTAAAGATGATGATACCTTAGTGGTATATTAGAATTAGGCTTTTTACATTTAAAACTTTTTGAATTTCGTTTTTCTCGTTTTCATGATTCGAATATTCTCCAGCAGACGAGAGAGAGACTGAGTGAGTATGTTCGAACTCATTTTCAGTTTTAGGTGCGACCGACCCGCGGAATGTTACTGCATCCTTCAGAAACGAAAGTTGACGGTACCATTGCCACTTCGATTCTAACACTTGCACAGATTGATCATTTCCTCCAAAAGGGACAACTGCTTGTTTCTGAGCATTCGCCATTTCCAGTTTAAACTGCTGTCCAAAAGATGTTCGCAAACCGTGCAATTTGATTTTCACCTCATGAACCAAGTCTGGAAAATGAAAAGAAAACATTCAATGAGCAAACATGTTTTCTAAATTCATAGACACATTTCGTAATGTTAATACCACATAAATACATAAATGTATGTTGCATTTTTCTGCTATACTTATTTACACAGATCATTTTTTTTGCTTTGTATCTGTGATTTTCTGTCTATATAGTATGGATTTGCATACAGATGTAAATATAATAAGCATATTATAATTATGCACTTAAAAATGTTTTTCTTTTGGAATTACCTTTCTCCAACTGATTAATTTCCAACCAATGTTCTATACATTTTCTTCTTTTCTCGTCATTCTTGTAGTCTGCAGCTTTCGGATTCCACAAATAGTCGTGACATTGGTAGTGTTCAATTAAACTAGCGGTTTTAGCAGTATCCCATCGTATCTTCTTAGATGGTGTCACTACTTGAAGAGATGTATCATCTAGAGATTTGCTTTGATTTGCCCGTTTTCTGTTCATAGTAATCATTCAGTCTGCCTGGGCAAATAGTTTCCTGAATATTTAAGAAACGACCATTTAGTGCATTTCATTTCACTTAATTGTATAAAACCACACACAATACAACTCGCAATTTCTACGGAAAGAAAGTAAAATTGCTTCTTACATAAGGCAGTTAGTTATATGTAAGGACAGTGTAAATGGAAGTTAGTAGCTAACAACATAAGTTAAGTATTTACGCTACTTACACAAACACAAAGCTTTAATTTTGAACATACCTTTGTGTGAATGCTATAAATGATAGGTGTTATAAGTGAAGATGCTTTTGTAATTGTAACGAATTGCTTTTCTTGGTGTTTCTAGCCACATAAAGCAAAGCACCGAAATGGAATACAAATGAAGAAAATGTTGATGATAGAAAATAAAATAAACCTTTCCCTAAAACTACTTCTTGTTAAAAGAATTTATGTAAAAAATGCTAGTTTATATATAATAGTCTATGTAGAAGAGTGTGTTGTTTCTGAAGGAGATATTATATTATACTTTGCTATATGTGTACCTATTGTAAAAACAATGAGCAAAGTATTTCTATACTATGCCTTTAGCAGTCAGTCAGTTAAGGCCAAGTAATTAGTTGTCTTTTGGCTATCACAGTCAGAGAGTCAACTCATTTAATGTTTCCAGTTTTAATGTAGCTATTACTAGAAAAGATTTTTGGTATGAAACGACAAAATTTTCACATGAATGAATTTAAGTTACAATCATGTGTCTGTATATAACTATAGGATCTAAAACTAACTATCTACACTAAGAATGTGTATATAATACCTAATGAATGTAGTCCTAGAATAGATCCTATATCATTATAATATTATATCTACCTATAGGAAAAGGGAATACACGAGAAAACAATTTCTATCAGCCGCGTTTCTCATTTTATACAGCTTAACTCTGTTCTGTGTACAGACAGAGAGATATGCATGGAGTTTTCGAGTTGTTATGTTAGTTGGATGATGGAATTGTCTTGTGGATGTGTACGACGAACGACGACGAGGATTGTGTGTGAGGTTGCGTTGTTGGGGTTCTTTCTTTCAGGTTTCTGCTATGTTTTGCTACTTTTATTGCTAAGCTAGCAATAAATTGACCAGACGAGAGAACAGACTTCTACACTAAAGTAACACTAGACTAACTAACAAAAATTATACACGATGTATGCTTGGATGGATACTAAAAGCCAATCTGAAGGCCAAGGCCACACTAAAACGCTTAATTGTCATTTGCCTTTGGGATCTCTTTTTCAGCATCAAGAAACTTTGTTTCCACCACTGCCACTAGGACTAGGACATCTTTAATAGCAGTCATCGCACTCTGTCCATCTAAATATGTTAAACCCACTTATTTAACTCCATTTATATGAATTGAGCCCAA
Source organism: Tomocerus nigrus (assembly GCA_019776505.1). Taxonomy (NCBI): domain Eukaryota; kingdom Metazoa; phylum Arthropoda; class Collembola; order Entomobryomorpha; family Tomoceridae; genus Tomocerus; species Tomocerus nigrus. The sequence goes on from JABASI010001633.1 coordinate 14,684, forward strand.
TTAAATGGCTTACATGAAAACACTTGCCATTTTTAACTGGATTTTACAACGAGGATATATTAAAATGTCCTGGAGCATATTGCAATTTTCTCTGTCGCCTCAGTTCATGTCTAAACTGAAAACTGACAGTGCCAGCCCAAAATCATTGTCATGAAAATTGAGGGTTGCTAGTTGCTACACTTCTAGTGTTGTGAGGATGCATCTGCTTATCAATATGCTAAGCGCTACCTGTCATGCGGAAATTTCTATTTGGAAAACATAATACATTTTTATTAATGACAATAGCATTCTATAAATTACGTAATAGGTAATAGATGTTTTACAAATTAGTTATGCCTTATGTCCTAATTTGTAAAATCCTTATAATTGCGTTATAGGGCTATACAAATTCCAATTTTTCAAAAGTTCTTGACATGTATGATAAATTAATGTGTACGTATGCATATATGTAATTTGCAATTTGCATGTCCTATACTGGAGTGTTAGGTATAATAATTAGTAGTTTGCTAGTAAGTAGAATACACACTACATATTGCCGATACTTTGATATGATACTTTGCCGACCATATTCATCCGTTTAGAGTTTATGATTATGATACTTCGTTGATGATCTTTAAAATAATTTGATGAAATTTCGGTCATTACTTTCGTAATGTCCGAATTTCGCAATATTTCGTTCTTAGCTGTATTCTGCCGATTCGCCTAATAAGCGTTATCCTCCGCGATACTAACTGCATGATTTCCTTCAGATTTTAGAATAATGCACTGAAAACCCACTGTAAAATTGCATAATACTTATAGGAAATAGTCATTCAAAATAACTTGATGAAACTGAAACAGAAAAACTGTCCCGTTACAAAAATATTCATATCTATATTTGCAAATTCCATACACATGACACAGAAAAGTAATTAAGTGGGCCTACGGCTGAATGAATGTTACATTGTTGTCTGCATGATAATCATATTTTAAAGAAAATGAGAGTAATCCGTAATTCCGTAACCTTCCCGTAGCCCGTATTTTGCTTGTGTAGTGTTCTAAATTTTTCCCCTATTTCTCTGAACTCTCACAATAATGATATCTTGCGTAGGCATTTTAGTATCGCTAACGTTTCATTGACACTAACTAAACTGCACAAGATGCGTAAATCTATCTATTTAACTACATAAATAACTATAATAACTAAAGTTAAAAATAGCATAATATTATAATAGTTATTTTGTACCTTGTTGTACTACTTTGCCCCACTATGTTGCTGTTTTTGTGTAAAACCATGTAAAACCTTTGATTGATTGGTTCTCAAATTCTCTATTTTAGTCAATTAACTAAAACTGGGTACAAGTTTCATATAGGAAGAGTTGCACTAAGCCAAGTAACATTTACACGAACCTTTTTTCTTTTGAGGCAGTAACGTACTCAGTTTACTCAGCAAGTAAGTAGGATAGGATAAAAGTAGGATGAGTGTACGAAATCTTTCTGTTCTTTCTGCAACTCTTCTTCTTCACTAAACATTGCGTGGAATTGTAGGTATAGTATGTTCCCGAACTCAAATTCAGATTTGACTTACCATTTACCTATTAGTATGTAAAAGTTCTTTACTTGATTGAATAAACAAATTACAAATTCTTGTTCTAAATTGAAATTGGGAGACAAATTTTGAGGTAAATTGTTTATTTTGTTAACAAATTAACAACCACGCATAAGAAATAGCTTCAAAGTATTTTTTACAGATTTTACGGACCGAATGTAATTGTAAGTAAGTAAACTCTGATATAAATTGCCCACATGCATGCTTTATAAACATAATAATAAATAATATCTGTACGTAAATGTAAACTTATTTAACTGTAATGTGTGCATAATAATTAAAAATAATAGAGTCTCTGAATCTCGCAAAGCTAAGAGCTGAAAAAATTGGCAAAATGCAAAATTCTGGAAACTCCTCTGATCCACATGCCTGTCAAGCTGCAATCATCAGTTTAAATAGAACCTCTGAATCTCGCAAAGCTAAGAGCTGAAAAAATTGGCAAAATGCAAAATTCTGGAAACTCCTCTGATCCACATGCCTGTCAAGCTGCAATCATCAGTTTATCCCAGTCAAAGGCAAAAACTAGCATTTTAGACAAGTCTTTGAGTAAAGGAAAGCACGAAGTTCATCTCAGCTGCTTCGCTCTTTTATTTTCTGAAATGGTTCAGTATTGTCAAAATCGCAGTAACAGTGTGGCAGAGTTACAAAACAAGTAAGGAAAAATATCCCTTGCACTACGATTACATCTGAAAAAATGTTGATGGTGGTATATTTTTAAAAGTAATGTAATGAACTGTATGTACTAATATTATGAAAAGAGATTGAATTTTAAGGGGCTTGAAAATACAAATTGACGACACGTACATTTTTTTAATATTTTTATTATCGAATAGGTTGGCTGATATGGGAAAGCAGGTCGGCCTAAAAGTTATCGACTTAATTGTTTTGCGTGAGAAGAACTACAAGCGAGAAATTAAATTGCTGAGTATACTCCTCTTTATTAAATCTACAGTATGGAAGGTTTGCGAAAAAGATTAATAAGAAAAATTTTAAAGCTATTTATTTTTATGTACACCTGTAAAATGTCTATTTTATCTCTAAACAGACGCTGTTTGGTAAAGAAGCTGACAAATTAGAACATTCTACGGATGACAAGCAATATTACATTATCGAAAAGGATCCTCTTGTAAATAGATTCATATCGATTCCAAAAGATAAAGGTTCATTAAATTGCGCTGCCTTCAATGCTGGAATTTTGGAAGGAATTCTTGAAACATCTGGATTTGTAAGTCTATAATAACATGTTTAAATGACCATTTAGAATTCAATTCAAGGTTGTATCAATTGGCTGTTTTGTGCAAAGTAGGGTTTGCTTAGGATAAGTTGAAGTTAAGTGCCCATTTTTTAAAGTCAAAAGCTTAGTCAGTCTATGCATACTATGCAATATATAAAACATCTTTAAAAATACTTGCATGCATTGTTGGAATATTTAAACTACATAATTGGGGATTGAATAAAGGTGCGGATGTGGATGATATGAGAATCACATCACATCTGAGCGCCGGTGTCCCTCGGGTCGGGTAATCAAATAGGACTCCTATTTGATTACCTCGACCCGACGGACACCGGCGTTATAGGGCACCTCAAAAAGCTAAAGAAAAATTCCATAATCTTTCCCTGCCTCGACCGATAAGTTTATTCTTTTTATTCCTTTATATTGCATTTCTGCCGTCTCATCACATTTAGAAATAGCAATTATAATTGATCTATCCTATTTATTTGTATTTTTTGGGCTGCACGCATTTGAAATATGTTATAATTGTGCGTAGCTGTGTATTTTGTGCTAGCAATCCTTAAAAATCTAGTACCCAATGATACTTTACTCTTCAGGTTCTGGTGAATGTTTAATTTTGTGCCATTCTGTACCAAGAAAATCCATAAGAATTTGTTATGTCTTGTACCAGTTGTACCACAATGTACCCCAAATTCATATGGTACGTGTCCCACCCCCATGTAATGTTCTGAACAAAGACAATACTGTACCATGCAATACTAAAACACTGCAAACAAAGAAATAAAAAAATCTAACATGGTACCAAGACAAAATTGGGACCTTTGACAAAACCTAATTTTTATCATAATATGTATATTCTGATTCTTATCATTATCACTAATATAATTATAGGATATAACATTCTTATGACAAAGAATGTCCGTATTTATTTTAAAGTCAACGATCTTACCCTAGCTGTGATAATTTAAATGCTTTATAAGAATTAACTGCTTACTATTCCGAAATTCATGTTTTTCTTTACAGCCAGCAAAAGTAATTGCACAGAGGGAAAAGGAGACTACATATTACATTATTGAATTTGAAGAATCAGTCATCAGCCGAGATAAGCAACTGGAGGAGCGGTAGGGACTAATGAAGCAACTATAGTCATGTTTTCACTACACCGTGTCTAAAAAGCTCATTCCAAGTTTAAAATTATTGTGCTACTTACTCTGTGTATGTATGTATGTAAATTAACTATAATGTTATTAGTAGCATTTCGCCCTTTATATTTAAGTAATGTTTTGAAAAATAAACATTTCATAATTACATTTGCTACGCTTATAATTTCACAACTGTACATTTTCCACGAAATTATTAAATTTTTCATAATATATGCTCACATAGACAGTTATGACTTATACCTGCTATTTTGTTTCTCGTTTCACGCATTTTCTTGTTACATTGCTAATTACCACTGATTTTTTTGTCGATAAAAGGATAAAGAAATGAATGAATCTTAAGCAATTCCTCAAAACTTGTTTTTATTAACACGCAATATTTCTAAATGAAAACTTGTTAGGTAAAATGACTGTTGTTCACTGAAAAATAAATGTTACCTACTCAAAGCAAAGCAGATAGGATTATGGCGGAACAATGTCAAATTATGATTTCATTATTATTAGCGCCCAAGTCGATACCTCTGCAGTTCTACAAATTTTCCATTGCCAAATACGTGTAATGGGCATAAGGGCTACTTCTTAGACTTCAGCTTTATTTATATACAAAATAGTTGGTTATAATTGGAGTATACAGTCATATCGCTCTATTTTACAAAAGTAAAGGTCTGCACGAAAAGGTCAGTTTTGTCTTAGCAATTAATGTGCGTAGTAGATAGAGATGTGTGCTACATATCCTTCCATTGTTTGGCATCTTTACCTAATTAGATCATTTATCATCATGTTTTTGTGATGCCGCTCCATTGTTTAGGCGTTGAACTAATCGTTTGTAGTAATTGTAACTGTAATAAGTAAAGCTATTCACCATCTCTAGAATTACTTACGTTTATGCTGTAGAGTTGAGATGAGACTTGCAAGAAATGTAAAGTAGACATTTTGCAGTATCTTCGTATTGTTTTTTTAGCACACATTTTGTATGCTGTAAGTGTTGGTAAGGATAGATATCCGTTTTATACTACTTTTTAAGCATTCAGCAGATGTTATGTTCAATTCATTTGTTACCGACGACATAGCTTTATTATTACAGTAAACAATTTTCATGTACTAACAGATTACATAGAATATAACGCATCAAATATGTCAATTATGTGTGTTGTTCACTTCATATTTATTGCATCTGGGAACTGCCGGCCTACTCACATGCAGTCATAAACAAAATCTTACAATACAAGCAAGCTTACAAAGTGACGCATTTGTCCCTTCTGTATTGATGTTCTCTTTACATCGCTATGAATCCGATTGTTATGAGACAGGTGGGTAGTCAGTCGGTCAGTTCTATACAATGATAATGTTTCATCAGTCCATATAAATTATGTCGTTGCGTTCTGACATAATTTTTAGTAATTGTCTATAATTTTCTATGCGGATCAATCAGTAATGAGTTTAACCTGTAGGATTTATATACGTCAGATACACGATATTGATTAAAAAACATTTTGATGCTTTCACCCCAAGAGAGATTCAATTAGTAAACACAAAAACATGTTAAAAATTCATTCTAAAATTCCGAATGTTGTCCTTTGAGCCTTCATTGCTATATACAACTGTCGCTGAATTATGTAATATGACAATAAATTGAAGTTTCGTAATGGTAATTCACACGACTTAGCGACACGGTTATCCTAAAATCAGAAGTACGGGTACCTATAGTTAACATTTTTGTTACATCTTCTACAGCTAGGCAAAGGCCATTTAGAGGCTAGCTAGCTAGCAAAGGCTAGCCATTTGCAGTATGAAACGACATCAAACAACCATCATTATGTTATTTCCGTTTTATAGTATTCATCTCAAGAAAAGTTCTCACTTTTATTTTGGTTTATGCTGTCAGTAATAATAACCGCAATGCATTCGTTTTCATCTTATGTAAATTGTAATTAAGTTAGAATGATTCAATTGTAACTGAAAAACATTTTTAATAGACACCAACATAAAACGCGGTACATTGCCACTATTGTTGGGTAAACGAACTCGACGAACCGATTTCATACCCATAATCCATAGAACATTACTTTGAATTGAAACATAATAATATTGAGAAAGGTTTAGGTAGTTAGTTCGGAAAAGCACATCTCGGCAAACTCACACTGAAAATGATTAGGTAAAAGGTAGAAAACCTTAATCATACTTAAAAATTGAATAACAAATAATTCTTCCTCTCCCAACCCGAATCAAATGATTTGGTAAATATTATATACATTAAGGAATACTAATAACAATGCATGAAATTGTTATTGTTATTGCTTGATTATTACAATTATTATAGCCATTAGCCATTACTACAACCGAAATGAATGTTCGTGTTGATAATATCACAGGTTATTGTTCATCTGGTTAGGTACTACACTTTACATGTAACCTTAAGTTAGGGAAAACCTTTTCTCGGTAGCATTTTTGAGTTTTTCAAAGAATTTTGAAGAAATAGTAAAATTCTTCTGTTTTTTCCCTTGTTACCATTTAGTACGCATTATTATTTGCCTTTCGCATAAATTCAGCCTAAAACGTACATGCTGAAGTATTTATTACTTATTAATGTTAACACCCCGAACAGTCCTGACACAAATGGATTAACATGCGTTTATGGTTAAGGGATGTAACATTATTTTGTAATGAGTTCCACTCGCATGCATATCAAAGGAACTTATGATAGTCTTATTGTTACAGATTGTGATGTGACACGGATTTGCCGAGCTTAAGTAAGGAATAATTATTGTTATGAGTAGTATGTAGTGATTGTTTGAATCTGAGATCAGCAGAGAGATGACCTTTAATGGCGAACATCCCTAGTTTGATAATAATGACTTTTGTTCCCATCCCATCATCGTCAGCAGTTCTTCGGTTCAGTTCAGTTCAAACTTCAAAGCATGTCACTTAGTTAATTTGTCTGCTCCAAGAGTTGAAATTACATTGTAGGTACTATACTCGCCTACTGTGATTCAGACGTGTACGAATTGTAGGAACCGGTCTCCCCCTCACTGACCTTATACCATCCGACTGATAATGTTACTTACTTTAGTACTGAATGTTGCTAACTTGTCAGATTTTGCTTTTATGCTTTGTTTCGTGCCTCGCTTTTATATAACTTACCTTTAATAACACAAATAAGTACCACTCTCATGTGAATATACTACGCGCACATTCATTTTTGCAATTATTTATACCTGTATACGTGTAGGCATGAGCTGTGCAAATTCACTGAAGTAATCTTAAACACGATTAAGTAGTAGCTAGGACTCTTGTAAATAGACAAGTATGCAATTGCTCTGTATTATTTGTCGAGTTAAATCTGATAGACTTCACTTGTGGGATATCCTCGCAATTTCAGACACCACCCCCTTAACTGAAAAAAATCTAACTCGATACTTACGAACAGGTACACTGATAATTTAGTTTAGTAGCAGATATAATTCCACACATACATGAAAAAGGAATATACTGCTGTATATATTCACCATCTTAATCAGTCGTGTCCAGTTTCTCCAGGTGCAACTGTTCTTCATTGCCCGCTCCGAAGGCTAGCTTACCCACATTAAATGTTCACGACAGCCATATAAAATTCAATTACATCCAGCTTCTTATTTCACTTCTAGTTTGTCCTCCAACCTGACTCTTTATCTCATCTTTCACCACTATCCAAGTTTACTTGCTTCCAGTCAAACTCATTAAGGAAACCAATCAAAAGGTTCGCATTTAATTTCTCTTAATTTTTAATTTTTTTCAATATTCCAGTAACATTTCTCCTTCCTCCTATCACTTCGAGTAAAAAAATCCCAATTTTTGACAAATTCATTGATAAGTCAAATACCATATACTAGCCAATTTGTGAAATAGCAAGTTTAGCAAGACCCTGCATCTACGTGAAGTAAATAGTATCTACGTGAAGTAAAAGTTGTAACAATCTTCGAAAATTTAAAAGCCTTTTCAACGAAGGTTAAAACTTATCCTTCTTTCAAATCAATAGGAAAATTACTGATTCGGTAAAGATTTTTGAGTAGGTATCTTTAGTTTTAAACCAAGAAAATGCGATTGCAGAAAATTTTTGGAATGCTCTTTTAGAGCTATTCATAGAATTTCATTTTGAACCTTTCATTCTGCATAGATTGATAAGGAAGATTTATGTGTGCTCGCCTAACATAGATTCCTAAAGCTGTTATTCAGGCTAAAATTTAAATACTATTTGAAGGAATTTCGATTAGGTATACTTTACAAAAGTTAAACGGAACATTTTAATTCAAGCTGAAACGTGTCATTCATCTGGATTTAGAACTTAGAACGTAAAAATAAAGTATTAAAATATCCTAGGTTTTTAACTACCGAAATTAAGGTTTTCATCCATAAATATTTTCCAGCGAATTGCCGGATTGGGCAACAATGTAATTAATGTACCTAGGTAGGTTATTGCTACTTAATAACCAATTATATTGTGTGATACCCTTTCCAGAGTAAATGGTGCAAAAGAATAATTATTTCACAGATTTTAAGCTATATAATTTCTCACGATAGGTACATAAACTTACTTACTTCGGTGGATTGAATAGGATTAGTATCGGAACAGAAAATAATAATTTGTTATCTCATGTAGCACATTGTGAAAAGCTATAATATGCTGGAGAATACCCGACTAATTGCAAGAAATATTTCATACAGGGATTCAGGGATTGTAAAAGTATTCTCAGTAGGTATATAAACTTTATTTTAATATTGTAGGAAGATGTATTAATAGTTTAAAGCAAAAAGTGAATTCACATATACCGACAAAATGGGTGTAATTAGTGTTGCACCAACTTTTTCTCAACCTTCACCCCATGAAATACTTAAAGAGTAGTCCAATCCAAAGTTAAAGAGTAGTCACTTGTTCATTGCGTGGACTAGCTAAGCTTGATCTACTTATCATTAAAAGTCCCATTTCCCTTGGTTATTATGTTACAGTCTCATCTAATACGCTATTTATTACATAACCAATGCGTATGAAACAGGTAGCTCTG
>JABASI010001634.1:0-23698 GCA_019776505.1 Tomocerus nigrus
ATTTCAATTTAGGGTGCGAAAAATTTTGTAATTTTAAGTCACAAATGGATGCAAAATACTGATAATGATGAGTTAAAAATAGTCTAAATAACGGGCTCATAAAGTCTAATATCCATTCAAGCGTAGCGTAGAAAAGCTTGCAATTTTGTGTAAATTGATTATAAATCAAAGGCTATCCGATAATTGTAGAGAATAAAAAAATTTAATTTTAAAACAAAAATAGTATAAATAAAACACTGTTAGACTACCAAGAACTTTTGCAATTTTGAGATATGGTCTAAAGAAGTAACTTTCCAAGCGTAGCGTAGAAAATTTTGCAATTTTGGGGTAAAAATGGTCTAAACAAACAGCTTTTTAAGCATAGCGTAGAAAATTTTGCAAAATCCGGGGCACTTGCCCAAATCCGGGACATTTCCGGGACGTCCGGGACGCCTCTGATTACCGGGACGGTCCCGGAAAAACCGGGACGAATGGTCACCGTATGTAACATGGACTATAATAATCGCACCACTATACTTGAAACACAAATAATGCTACAGGCGCGCGCGTGAAAGCATTTCAGGCAGAATAAATGTCCTTTCCTCCAGTTTCTGTTAATGATTTACGGCTGAGCTGACAATGATAGTGTTTGGAGCGTCACGCTTCTTTTATTACTTATTGGGTTGTATTATTGTTATTAAATATGTATTGAGTAGTAACTCATCTCATTTATTTTATATCACTACAAAGATCAACTGGAACGGTTGTTGTCTAATAGTAACAGAAAATAAGTAGTTGCTTCCTGTGTGATTATATAATATCATAAGCAATAATAGTATTACTACTGACGTATAAATATATTGTGTTATTGTGTGTAATTCTTTCATGGCTACAGTAACCTTATAATAATACTTTTGCTATACGTTAGTAGAATATACGTACTATAAATAATAAATTAAAAGCAATAGGGAAGTTGTGTAGATAGTTGTGTAAATGTAAGTCGTCTCCTTCCTAAGAATGGCTGAGTAGTTTGCTCCAAACAGAATTTAATCATCAGCAAATTCACGGGGAAAATGGCGTAGTTGACTTGGCTAAAAGGAATTGCTTTGTCTAGACTTTAACAGGTCTCGGTTATTTCTATCTTTTGTTCTCCAGAAATGAGAGAGAGAGAGAGAGAGAGAGTAGAACAGAAGAAAAGAAGCTCGGCGAAAGTCGAGAAGATGTTTAAGAAAGGCATCTTCAGACTAGGCAAATGGATGGATTGCATTAGCAATGCAATGTTGGAGCACTTAAATTGTCAACTAACAATTTTTAAGCAAAGCATATATTTAATTCTAAATAACTTGAAAGAATAAATTGAGACGTCTTTGGAGATCGATTTTATCTGCTATATGTCAATAGTGGATGGTGTAATAAAGAGGTTAGTTAATTGAAATTAGTGTACTGATTATCTAGGTTTATAGGTCAGGAGAAGGTATTGAAGCCGTACTAATTCCATTTGTTTTAGGTACCATTGAAATTACATTCAAGATTTCCTATTCTGAAACATTAGTCTGGCTGGAGTCAGGACAGAAAGTAAGAAGACTTGCTAATGCAATTGAAGGATATTAATTTGCTGTTCATTAAGTAATGGTCCTTGCTTGGTTTCTCCATTGTCTGTTTGTGTGAGATGTGGGATCTGGGAAGTAAACTGCGAAGTAGCTAAGAGTTGAAGGAATTAGATGAAACTATGAAACGAAGAAAAAAATTATCTTCCGTTTTAGCGAAAAAGTTGGATGGGATGTGAGTGCGTTGTGTGATTGGAGTGTGTTCTTGCTGTATAGGAGATAGTGGGAGCAGAGTGCAAACAAATGACGAATGTAGCTAATGGATATGGGAACGGAGATGAGAGAGGAGTTGTTAACGAGTGTGGATGTGCTATCTCTGTTTCTGGTCCAATGGTGTGCATAGGATTTCTATTATTTGCGAACGGATGTAGGAAGGATGTGCGAAGATGGGCTGTTATTATAAAAGTGGGAACTATTCAGCGGAGAAGAGTGAAATAAAATAAGTCTGGAAAATAGACAGGGAGAAGTTCAATAAATGTCTTTTGTGTGCTGCGAAAGTTCTGTGTAGTGTAGTGTAGTTTATAGGGCGGAGAAAGAAAAGCGAGGCAACATCAATATGTTCTTCTTCTGTCTCTTCCTCCTTATCGCCAGCTACCTTTAGTCTTTAGTGCTCTCTCAGATCTTGTGTCCGTCCCTGTTTTGCGTCATTCCATTATAACATTCGCAAATCGTTCGTTGTTCCGAATGGAGACTTTGGTTAGAGCGGAGGATGTTGAAGGCGGAAATTGCAAATGTTGCACAGGACCATTTTTTCCCTCCAACTTTTTCTCTCCGCTTCTCTTCTATTCCAAAATAGAAAGTCATCTTCTGCTTCTCAAAGAATCGGAAACGGCGGAGGACTCGCCTCTGATGAGACTCTTGAAATGGCGCTCCAGCTTCACAATATAAAAACGGCAATCTCCTCCTCCTCTTAAAAATGTCTTCTCCCAATTTTACACTTTTCACCAAAAATAAAAAATTACATTTAATTTCAAACCAGTAAAAGTCCACTCGTGTTGAATTTTAATTATACCTACCTTCATTTTGCATATTTTCTACCTTAAAATTGCGAATAACGACTCAATTTGCAGAACAATGCCCATACGATGCCCTTTAAGATAATGATCTTTGGGATTCTAAAAATTTGACATAGAAACATGTTGAAGTTGCATATCTAAATGACTATGATCTATCCGACAATGTCATGATTAGGTATCTACACAAGATGCTGGACTATTCTTCCTTATTATTAATCATATTCTTTAGTTTGCAAAGACGAAGGAGCCAAGGTTCATAGGGAGGGACGATAAAGAGAGAAATTGTATCCTTACTACTCTGTATATTGTAGTTGTGCCGAATGGAGAAAAGAGCGGAAGATAATTTCACGTCACTTACTGGAGCCCCAGAGTAGTTGACTTTTCCCACTTGACTTAGTTATAGGGGAGGGAGATGTATTCGGCGATGGTTTTAGAGTCAGTGAGTCTGTTCTATGTCCTTATGTCTCCAGTTGGATGGAGTGTGTAGCCTGTGTAGGTTAAAAGAGTTGGGAGCAGTCAAGTTGAGTCAAGTGAGCTGAGTGAGCTCTTTTTACCTTTAGCTCCTTTGCCCAAAGATGATGTGATGTGAGTGAGTATGTGAGTTTCTTATTCATTTAAACATTAGAATGTCACAGAGATATTACTGTGTACTCTGCCGCCTTGCCTTGCCTTGCCTTGCGATTCAACTGAGTCAGAGTCAGAGAGATGGATAATGCAACGCTAAGGAAAGTGGCTCGCTATTAGGCATTTGGATTAAGAATTCTATAATGCATAGCTTAGCTCCTCTTCCTTCTTCCCCACTCAGTCAGAGGCTAATATATCTTCTGACTTCTGTCAGACTTTGTTGTATAGCTTGTATCTTTTTGAGGAGGAGGAGGAGGAGGAAGAGCTCGGGAGATGTATATAAAAGAAAAGTGGTGTTCCATATTTCTGGGAATTCTACCGCCTGCCTGTCTTGTTGAGCCTGGCTTGACTTCACTTGGCTTACTTAGCGAGGTTGACGTAAACGTGGAACAAAGTGAGTCAAGTTATGTGAACTTCAACTAAGTGTACCGAAGAAGAGAGCTAGGACGCAAAAGGACTCTTTCTTATTGTCAGTTTTTTACCAGAGATGGTTCACGTCGGCTAGCAAGCAGATTTCCGACCGACGATCTACTCCATACTAATGCTCTCCACTTCCCTCGCATTCTATTTGTATTTAGAGAGCTCTCTCTCTCTCTCTCTCTCTCTCTCTCTCTCTCTCTCTCTCTCTCTCTCGCAATTCTTATCCCCTTTTTGCCCTGTGCACAGATATTATATTTACTTATTAATCATTCGTCATCGCATATCACATCACATCACTTGTTTCATCTCAAAGAAGCACTAACAAAAAGCTTAGACAATCTAAAGCCACCTCTTTACTTAACTTCTGTTTGCATTAAGAAAGTAAACACTCTATACATTATTTATATTTATATCCCCTACTTACATGTACATACCTACATAATATTATTATATCTACGTTATTCCTATATCTGTATATATTCCCTTATAGTCTGACTACTTTTAATCCACGGAATATTTTCATTGTCTGTTGACTAATTTTCAAGTGTTCCAACGTATTTTGTTTGTGTAATGATGGGAATGGGTTTGAGTTGGTTGGGTGGGTGGGCAAAATATCTACAACAACCTGTGCTCTCCAGTTCCAAGTAATATTAGACAGCAATGCAATCTCCTCTCCTCCACTGCATTTCAGTTTATTTTCAGGCTGAGTGTATGGTAACTGATGAGGACGGTGAGTGAGGACTGAGCACATGTACAGAGGAGTAGACTCTCTTTCGAATGCTGCGTGAAGAAGGGAAGGGAAGGAAGACAAATAATACAATGCACCAGATGTTCCCATGAATACAAATGCGTAGTCGAAGGAGAAATTCCAGCAACAGAAACAGTGGACAGACAGGGCACAGAGAATACCCGCCGCAGGTATAACCAAACACATTGTACTCTCTACTTAGCCACTTACTTACAGGAAAACAGAAGTGGATTGCATTGCTTTCTATTCTATTGACTTCGTCTTTCTAGCACGTAACTATAATTATATTACATTTCTTTCAGACAGTAGGACCTTAGGACCTTATATCATCTGTCTCAGAAATCCTTTTCTTCACCTTACAACACTCATTCTTCGTCGTATGGGAATAAAGCAGCTTCTTCGGAAATTATTATCAAATTCTACATAAAAAAACTGTCTTGCAATTCCTTGCATAAGTAATACAAAATTATTTAAAAGATAGGAAATCCTAGCGTTAATCACAGTTTGAAAGGTTGTGTCGTGGATAAGTTGCCTAAGCACTTACCTTTTCTATGGCTACTACTTCATAGCTAACTGCTCTACGTCCGTGTGCAGTCGCTCTAGAAGGATATCCTTCCTGATATTGTGCAGCTAGTATTATGTCATGTCTTGAGAAACAGAAATGTAGAGTTAGATTTTGAGATGTTTTGAAGTGAAGGAGGCTGTTGCATGTGTCTGTAGCTAGATCGGTGCGTATTCTTTAATACGTGCACTTGTGAGTGTATCGAATTGTTGGTAGTAGTGAGGAGAGGTCGTAATAGGGCTCCGTTAGCTACTACCCTGTCATGTCAGAGTGAGCAGTGCATAAGATAGTGTCTGGCACAGGGCAGAGGCTTTTCTTTGCCTACCACCACCACCACCACCACCACCACCACCACCACCACTGGACTAGCTACATAGGACTGGAAGTGGAAAAGGGCAGAGAAGAGAACAAGACGAGTTTCTCAAGACTTGTACTTTGTACTTGTACTTACGCCATTAGGTTTAGTGAGAAATGGACTGACATACATAAGAAATGTAATATGTAATGTTACACAGAAACATGTGAGTGACTGAGTGAGTGGTTGAGAAAAAAGAAACATTTAAGAATTACCGAACTCGGATTGCTGCTTTTTCCCTTTCGTTCCTTCCTTCCTTCCACCATCATCAATGCAATGCAATAGCTTTACATATGAACATCAACATCTCCACTTGTTTCTTTCTGTTCCATGCAGACACTCTGCCCATATTATATGCATAGCTACATTATATAGATGTAGAAATCTTTGTATGTAACTCAATATTAGGCTAACGTCTTTATAAGGCAAGCAAATGTCGACTTGTACATTAAACTGTTAAGTCGAACAAGTTAAGGCAAGACAAGTCTAAGGGGGCAAACTACATTTCTGTATCCAGCTATAATAATAGATAAATAGATTCTGTAGGTATAGGGCCTAGTTGTTTAAGTAAAAAGAGAGGAGAGCAAGTATTTCCTTTAGTGATGTGATGGGAATTATGGGATGTAATGTGGACTTGATGTGAAGTGAAGTGGATGTGCGGGGATATAGGAACTTGAGGAAGAAGGGCCTGGCCTAGCCTAATGCTCAATCATATCTCTCTATTTTCCTTATACTCCTCTGATGATGAAACGAGAAAGGAAAGAAAAGGAACTGTGTCTACTAAACAGAACTTAAGTCAAGTATGAAGTCTAAAGGGGCAGCATAACTGAATGTGAAATGTAGGTAACGCAATATTCAATATGATGCTATAATTTCAGTATACGTAATAGTTATGCATATTATCCCTCTAGCCATCTCTCTCTCTCTCTCTCACTAATCTCTGATATAATGTAGACTGCTCTGTTATGTAATGTGAGTAAGTGTAGTGTGTAGTCTGTGATCCTGTTCTTGTCTAGTGGTGGTCGTCGTCGACGTCGTGCTATGGAAGCTGATAAAAGAAACCCGAGGCATTAGAACAAGAAGCCAGGAGGAAAAGATATGAGCACAAAAAAACTTGTTGCTTCTTGAGAATTTTTTCTGAGTCCCATCAATTCACCCCTGAACTGACAATGAAATCTAATGCAAAGCAATAGCGAGGCAATGTAATACAATGAAGGCTCCTTCTTGTGCACTGAACTAATGTAATAATGCACTGGTTAATGGCTAGACAGACATAGGCAGTCACATCACATCACACACACACACACGTAGTATATATAATAGATATATTATTATATAATATATAAAAGATATAGATAGTGGGTATAGGGAGAGAGCAGTTTGATGGATACACATGCACTGCGATCATAACAGAATGCAGAATAGGGTGGCAGTGGCAGGCAGGCAATAAGGAATAAGGTTCCTCCACTTCCCTTTGTCCCTCTCAATCCCATTCCCCACGAAAGGCACAGAAAAGGAGAGAAAAGAGAAGAAAAGGAGTTCTGTTGGGAAGAAGACGGGTCTGAAGAAATGTGACGTTATGTTACTCTGTCTCTCTCTCTCTGTTCAATGGAATGGGAGCCTAGCTGAGGATAGGAAACAAATGAAGAGTGCAGTGCAGGAGGTAGATTAACTATACATAACATTCTATTCAATTAGATTGGATGTCGGAGTCTAACTTGATTTGATCTGACTCCTACTCTTTCTCTCTCTCGCTCTCGCCTCCTTCCTCCTCACAAACTCACAACATGCAAATCTCCGAGATGTGAGCAACTTTTATTTGCATAGCCTCCAAAGCCCTTTCCACCAAACTGACACAGAGATCGTCCGAGAGTCGAGGCAACTCCTGTTGCCTTTCTAGGACTAGAGGATGAGATGAGAGTGAGGAAAGCGAGGAGGAAAAGGATCGGAGTCGCAGGGAATTCCTCTCATCTATTTATCTCTCGACATTAGGAACAAGTTGTCGAACTGGCTTTTTCCCTAAACTCCAAAAACCTTTGCTTGGCAGATACAGTAACATGTACTGTATTCTAATTAAATGCACTCAGCTCACTCACCCGCCTCAAAAACATTATTATCACAATCCCCTTATCTATCTCTAATGCATAGCAATGGAGAGTGCAAATATGCTGATGCACCGCTAACTATTTATTAGTCTCCCGAAGAATCATCTTCATATTCCTTCCTTTACTATTATACATTTCCGTATTGTAGTGAGAGAGAGAGAGAGAGAACATAATTCAGAGGAATCCATCTCATTTGATTCTTGCCTTGACTGCAAATCAGAAATATTTATTCTGTGCACTCAACTCTACTCTGTCTGCTACTCCGTCATTCTGTCTCTGCAACGTCAACTCATCCATTCCAAATGTCAATGAGATGTGCACAGATGTTGTTATTTTGTCAACTAGTAGTAGCATATTTATCTTTAGTCTACTCCTTTCAACAATAGCTCTGGTTATTAATCATCACAACTAAAATTACACATTGTCATCATACATTATTACCAGTTAACATGACATGCCCTTCGCATAACTCTTTTTTTCTTTGTCATTATTTTGAACGCAAAGTCGTCGCCGATTATGCATCTCCTTTCCCATACTTATAGTGCTATAGAATATGGAGATGAACTTAAGAGAGTCGTATTTGTTCTGTAAACACATTTGCTACTCGCATCCCATTTCTTATAATTGTAACTAGGCATAAAAAATGTCCTATTATATCTATGTATACTTGAATAGTATTTACTTAGCGGAAGATGCACTTTATTTTGTGCTATGCATAAAAGTGTAGCCAAATTGTAACCGCCAAAGAATTTGCATATATTTCTATTGACATGGGAACAAAAAGAGTTTCTTTGTTTGTGAATGAGGATTTTTCTTATAGCTAGCAGGTAGATATTGATTCATATATTATTTGTAATATTATTAATATTGTTATGATGAGAGTTGTAGCAAAAGGAAGTTCTCGAAAGGAATAACGGCTGGAAGCAAACTCGACTGTTTGTTTTTACTGTCTGTGTCTACACTTGATATTGATATAGATACAAGAGTAGTAGTGGCTGTCATTGTATCTTGGAACAATGAGTGGTGGAAAAGTATAAGAATGGCATATTTTGAATGGAAGAAGAATTATAGTGTGATTTGGCTATGAAATTGGCATGGATAGCAAATGAAGCAAGAAAAGCTACCGAAACGAAACGAGCAAGTCAAGTCAGAGGAAGCATGATGCACTTTGCGTGCCTTACATTTTGTTTTTACAGGTTGCATTGCATGTAGAGTGGACGAAAGTGTGGTGGCTTTTCAGTTTTTTAGCTAAAGACCTTTACCTTTCCGCTAATTGTAAGTACGAAAGGTTGTGATGATAAGTAGTTAGTCAGGGCTCTGAACAAGTGGCTTGGCCTGCCCTACTATTTCTCTACACTGCAATAATATTAGTTCCATTTCAATGTGTTATCATCATGTCGTAGCAAACCAACTGTCGCTTCTTTTTCTTTTCTTTGACTGCATTTTAGTCGACGGAAAACACAGAAAGAGAGTACAGAAAAGCGATAAGTAGGCAGGTGCTGGAGTTGCCTTGTTTACATTGCTACCTGTAAATTCAGTAAAATTTATTTCGTGGTTTGCCTTTTTTCAGTTTTGTGAGGTAGAAGCTCCATATTATAGCAATCCTAATACATACGATGTATTATAAAACACAGGTAAATATTTTTAAATATAGATAGTTTAGTAGTCGATGATGATTACACACAAGTAGGTGCCTACATGGGAAAGATATACGAAACGAAACTGTAGAAGCGGGGACGCCATCGTATCCTTACAACAACCAGCTACACAATAGGAACACATTTTCAGGAAGATATGGAGGAGTAGGCTCATGGCTCATGCACAGTCTGGTGGAAAAAAGGAGAAAATAAAGTTAGCAGATTTAATGTTGGATTCTGTGTCACTGAAGCGAAGGGAAGGAAGCGTTGAGCTCATGTTTTTGACTTGTGTCTGTCAGCCTGGCCTATTTGTTTCTGCTCCATTCATTTCTATTTGTGTGCTCGATATTGCATTGTCATTCTAATGAGAAAATCCTCACAATGAGATCAAATAGGCGATATGGATGGATTTGCTGATTAAAGATTCTGCGACTAAAAGAGAAACAAACTTGGAATTTTCCTAAAACCAGCTATACACTCCAAAAGATACTTATTATAGATAATCTTTAACATACGTTCGTAGCTATACGTAGATCTTGTGCATGAATTGTGATTTTTTGCCTCGGATACAGTACAATTGTTTAAATAAAGACGTGTATTAGCATAGAGGGCAAATGCAAAGTAGCTAATGCAGGTTTAAAGTGTACACTAGTGTACTGCCTCTTATTATACTCTTGTACGATTCCCTGTTAATGCATTCTTGTCAAGTATTAGCACTTTTAAGAACAAGTAGCAAGGATGTGAAGGTATTTGTAACCGTGTCGAGATGTTTTATAAGATTTCTTTGTGATACAGGCCATAAAATATTTATAGTGACTTGAACCTAATAGACACATGGCAAAAACGGAACTAGACATAAATATATGAAATTTGTGTTGATGTTTCAATGGCTTTTCTTGCGGCCTGTGTGGACGAGATGATGGAACAGAACATCTTGTCTTACATTCGACTTGCAGACACATATTTATACTCATATAAAGAGAATAGCACATCCTTTGGCTTAGAAACCTAATGGCTTTTTCAATTTGAATGGACCACATGGAGCGAATGAAAAAGTCAAGTCAAGTTTCAAAGATGAAAGATGAAGAGACGCTTTTAAAATTAACTCTCCATCCTCAATAGGATAAGGACAGAAAAGACAAGGGATAGAGATGGCTATAGACCTTAATATAGTAGATGTACCTATAATATATAATAATAATAATATATGACACAGCAGCTCTAAAAGCTAAGGCTATTCATTTATGACTTGTAAATATTAACTCTAAAAGTATCTGCAAAGATAACAGTACAAACTAAACTAATTGTAAACATACCTTTAGTTTATAATATTATTATGAATTGAAGGTTCAAATATGCTTGCTATGCATCCACTGAGTATCTCAGCTATAGTTAAGTAGTAGTACTTAAGTGTGCTCCTACTTATTTTATTTTCTTTTGTGAGCTCTCTATGAAAATATCTTTCTACTGATCATTATCCTCATTTTCCTTATCTCCACCTCTCCTTTCTATTAATAGAGTCAATTTGTGTCTCGACAAAAAATGAGGAAGGAAAGTCTCTTCTTTCCGTGCAGACGCTCACCGACTTCCATCTCTCCTTTATTAATAATACCTTTTATAAACGCTATTTACATAAGGCTTTGAATTTATTATCTCCTAATATCACTTCACTTCAGACACAGCTCCAAATATTATTTTCCAGAGAATTTTTAAACAAACATATTATTATAAGAGACACCTAACTACTTACTTCAAATCTCCTAGGCAGGGGCGATAACCTAAAGAAACAAAGATTAGCGTTGGTTGACTGCTGAAGTGTTTACACTAAATAATAGTAAGGTCACAATGACATAGGATAACCAAACGGAATATTTCCTTTGATTTCAACTTTGACAACGAAAAGAAATAATATCCTATTCTCCTAAAACTACATCATCAATGGAATTGTTTTTCATTTTAAGTCTACCATCAAAGAGATTCCACCAGACAAGCCATGGATACTTGGATACTTACCATACCATTATTTATCATTCTGTTTTCGTATTTAGAACCTATAGTTGATTTATATATAAAAATTGATTTATCAAAGCATATCATTTGCATTTCTAGGAAAATCCCACAAAGATACATAGATATTCTACTGAATATGCCCTTTTATTTAGTAATGCAGAATTTAGCAATTTTAAGTGCACATCATTCGACTCAGCGGCAAAGAGCGTCCTTATAAACCATCATACAGATACTGCGAAAATATTAATAAAGACCTCCATTCACGGCAATAAATAATTCAATACCTACTGACGTTCACGGACTACTACATACCTACCTATACTGTACGATATGTTGGAAAATGTCTAGTTTTATTTAGATTAAAGGTGCACAGATTTTAGATTAAAGCTATTTACAATATATCCACAAAGTAGATATTATATAGGATGCTAGGTATTCATTAGAAGACAATCCAAGGCTATGTGACTTAGATAAAAGCTCCAGATTGACTTGTCTATGACTAATACTACGGGTCCAAAGCAGAAATTAGTCGACTTCAGTTTTCAGCTCTTGCCCGTATCTTTCTACCTAAGTAGAAAATTTATTAATGCGGCCATCCAATCGATCTGCGCTATCTATGTGGCCTACTACTATCGTAATTAGTGTTGTTCGTTTGCTTTAACTGTCCTAGGTATCTTACTATATCTAGTCTCATTAAGAACAAGGAATCTTCTATACCTATACTATATAAACTATATGACGGTTTTAACAGCACAAGTTTGGAGAAAACGAAGACTTTTGTCAGCGGAACAAAATTTCCTTTATCCCGTGTCTGTTATTGAAAGCATGCGGTAGCCGCCTGATTACGCTGGAAATTGATGTAGTCACCAGTTAGGAAAAAAGATAGAATATTTAAATACATTTGTCTTTTCCGATTTCTAGAATTACCACCCACCACATAGAACTGGAACATTTGCCATTATTATTGCAACAATAATCAAAGATAACCCATAAAAGTAGACTGTTTATTGATCTGTGTTAATACGCCCACAATATTTACATTATTATAGGTACCTACCTATATGGTGGATTTGAACGTTTTAATTTTCTGTGGAGTAATTAATGTAGAATGGCAATGGTCTTAGTAAATAGCACTTCCTATTATGGATTACTTTGCGGAAGGTAATCTCTTCATCATTCTCCCATGCAGTAAGTGACGTGGAAATCAAATCTAAATACCCAAAAGCGATTTAAAGCGACTTCCTAGCATAAGTCCGCCACATTCTGAAAGACAATTTATATAATTACTATAAAGGAGAGAATTATTTAATGTGAACTGTTCCGGGTGGTATGGTAGTCCATTTAGATAAACACAACCCTATAAGATAACACTGCACGAAATAACATTTATGATATAATTTACTATAGACAAATTCATGCAAGTATTTTATAAAACTTATCTGCATTAATGAAACGAATGATTCCACAACATGTTTTATTTGCTAGAGTTGATTGTATGAATTTGCTGGTTGTGTAGTTAGTTGTGTTGAGTAGCATGATAGTCTATGTATTAAAAATTTGTTTCAGTTGATTTCGAGGACACAAGGATATTAGCGGACGAGGAAATTGGAGAATGTTTACATTTATGTACAGATTGCGATTATTATATTTATATAGCTATATGTATATAAATAAATAATGTGTTCGTATTAAATCATCTACCTATATAAATGTTGTTTAGGTCATAGTATAGCAGGACGAAATAAATTGCCATGGTGTGTCATTAAAAACAATGCTATAAATATTGTGTATATTTAATCATCAGATTGTCATAAAATCTATTTATAATTCAAAAGGAATAAGAGGAGAGTATTTAAAGAGGAAGTGTTGTTATTTAGTGTATTTACATATTTACGATAAATAAATAAACAAATAGTAAGGTGTCTAATTAATTACGTGCAGTATATCTGTAGTGCGTTAAAAAGGGTCGTGAAAGAAATGAAAAGCTGTTTATTTTTATTGGGAAATGCATAAGTGCATTTGCATAAGGGATGTAAACATGTGTAAAGAGTGGAATTAGTGAGTAGATTTGTCATAGCATATTGTGATTATAATAATGAGAGTAGGGAGTAGCAATAAGTAGAGAGTGTCTGTCTGATGTGTGGCACAAACAAAATAGTGAGTGAGAGGTACCTTGAAGACTAATCAAATTATCGTCATAATAGCAGTGTGGTAGTAGGCATATATAGAGAATAATAGGCTAATGTCTATGAAATTACATTAGGAGAGACACACGTGCCGAGTTGCATTGCAGTGATTACTCCATACATGCGAATCAGAGAGTCGAGAACTCACACAGCACAATATCCGCAAAACCTTGAGATTCTGATAATACAATAGCATTTACATACAAGAACGCAACTATATTATACTTTTTTTGCTATACACTCAATTCCTGTATAAGTAGCGACTTCTTTTCACCATCCACTCACTGAGTGAGTCTTAGTCAAACGATGAGTATAATAATAATATTACTATAGGTATATATTATTAGTAATAGTCAGTGTTGTATAATATTATTATAAGAGTAGGGATATAGGCAACGCACGGCTTCGCTTCAATTCACCATTCAATTCCCAAGTGTAGCGTTTAAGTAGTCGGTGCTAATTGTATGCATTCCTGTCTAATATGCAGAGATTGTATAAGTATAGGAAGATAATGTGTGTGTGTGTGGGGATAGGATATGATGTGAGTTGCTTTGAATAGCGGTAACAGACATTTTTCGCTTCCTTGTTCCCTATACGTAATAATCTAATGTAATCTAATGTAAATGTAAGCACGCCTTAGCACGTTTACTACTACAACACAAAACAGCTCGCATCCCACCACTTCGCTTTTGTTTCTTTTGACTTTATGGCTCTGTCTCATTTGCTCCTTTACTTTCCTACTCTCTTCCTACACTCCTTCCTATCTATCTACATTCTACACTATAGCCACTACTGATTACTGAACAGTAGTAGTAGGATGAATAAAAGTCCCAGTTCGGTCGGAAGAACTCCTCTGTCTCCTCCACTAATTTTATGTAGGTGCTTAAGCACATTATAGCAATGTTATTTTATTCTCTAGCTAGATACTAGTACTACATGTAGTATAATAATAATAGAATAGAATCTGGCAAATTGCACATGTACAAATATAAGGCAAGGTGGCTTGGCTCTTTTCTCACTGTGCCTGCTGCACCTCAATCCCTACACGACATACCGCATAAAACCTAGCTAGTATATTATTGTAGAAGAAACATAGAATATTGGTCTATTACGTTTTACGCTGTTTTGTTAATAACCGTGATTGTCTCATTTGTGTGTAAATCTAACGCGTCAATTACTAATGACGAATTTATTTTTACACAACGTTGCAAATTGCAATGCATTTCTTAAATTAGTGACTTCGTCCTTAATTTATAGGCTTAGTGTATTTATGTTCTGTGTGGATAAATTTGCAGCTATAGTAGAATGGCTGACTAAAAGGAGAGTGGATCTGTAAGTAGGTAAAAAGAAGATTATTTATGATGATGATATGTCTACTAGTGAAGATGGCGAGAGAGGGAAGGTGATGTGCTGCTATTGTAAGAGTAACTGAATGGGAGGCAAGAAATGAGATGGTTACTAATAGCAGCGGAGTTTAGAGGTCGGAATGAGCAAATATGTAAAATGCTGGAATTGGGGCTATTTTGCGATGGATGGAAATTGGCGGTGAGAAGAAGAGAAGGGAACTGTGTTAGTAAGTGGCGGAGGAGGAACTTTGGAAGATTTGATGAGTGGATGGCGAGTGGAGTGTTCCTTTTCCTTAGCTTCCTCTGCTGACACCAGGCAGGAGACGTGGCGGAGGACAGCCCTTATTTCGGCATATATTATGCATGACGTTGTGCCTACCTCGGTGGAGGAGGAGGAAACTTTCCTTTGCAGAGTTTAGGAAGAAGAGGAGGAAGAGTAGAGTCGAATGCTGGCATATCCTTCTCAATCTCTTTCTTCTGTGTAATAATTCGCATTTCTTATCAGACGACCTAATGTAATTCATGTAAGGAGAGTGCCATGTCTGAACTACAGTCAGTCGTAGTCGTCTCGTAGTAAAGTAAAGTAGTAAGTAATAGTAAGTGAGTCGTAGGAGTGCTGTAATTTTTTGCGACGGCGGAAGTGCCTTGCTATGCTCTGTTACTTTAACTGTTCTGTCTCACCAGTGTACACATATAATATTATGTATGTATCTTGAGATATTAAGAGCATACGTGTAAATGGAATGCACGCTGAGCGGATATAAAGCTCTTCTCATCTATAAAGCTCTTTCTATCTTTGCCCATTCTCCATTCCTCTGCCGTTGCTTTGTGTATTTGTATTTGTATGTAATGTAATGTAGGTAAAGCCAAACTAGGCGCTATCTCAATACTTTAGTGATTATTGTTGTGATGTGAACATTACTATAGAGCTTTGGATAAAGTTGAAATGCTATGTCAGCACAGCAGTTCAGTTCCTCCAATTCCAACTTGAAATACACTAGGCCATTACGTTCTACTGTACTTTGACTTTAGTAGACTCTTCTTTTTCCTCTTCGCTCTATTATAGAATCCATGTGACTCCTCTCTTTCTTTCTCTCTCTCTCTCTCTCTCTCTCTACTTTACTATTACGGTGCTCTGTGTGTACACTTACTTAGTTCCGTTCTTCCTTTTCTCCTTTTCCATGTGATTCTGAGTGAGTGAGTCTCAGCTCTCAACTCAACTCTGAATGTGAAAACAGACGAGAAAAAGTAGAGGAAAGGATAAAAGAATGTATATTTACTTGTATAGTCTCACAACTATAGATATACATAATATTATTATATGCATATAGCTACCCGTATATGTTTTTAGATATAGGATAATCATTTGCTATATTTATTGCAATTCATAGAAATGTGTAAGGATGTTAGGGAAAGTATTTGTGTTTGATGTGGATTGAAGGGACGGCGGAGTGTGTCTGTTGTGCATGTAGTAATAGTAGTAATGTAGTTGGAGCGTGTGTAGATAGATAGACAGATAGTAGATTTTATTTCATGTACATATGGAATGGAGATGCTACTGATCATTAAGGACGCCGTGTATTGTCGTAAGTAATGTAATGCAGTATAATAGGGAAGAAGATGTAGGGCACGGATGTAGGAAGCAGAGATCTCACCGAACTAGAAAAGATGCACAAGAAAGAAGGACGGAAGGGAAAAAGTTGTGGAATGAAGTGGAGTGCATCTTTTTTGTTGTTTGCAGTCCACAATCAGCAAAAGTGAGTCTTCTTCTCTGGTGTAGATGTATGCATGGAGTTTTTATCACGTAGCGCTGGATAATGTAACTACATTGTTACACTAGGGAATAGGGCAGGCAGGATCTGTAATACTCGCCGCCGCCGTATAGTGTTTAGGTACCTAGTGGTGGTTGTTGGATATGTGTGGGCTGCATCGGCAGAGAGAGAGAGAGAAAGGATATGATTTTATAGTTGTGTGACGAAAGGAAGGGACATAAAATCTGCGAGAAAGTTGTTTGGACTGGAGCCGAAGGAAGAAATGAAACTCTTGGACTCTTTCCTGTTTGTTCAGATCTGCTGTTGTGCGAGAGGATTGTCTGCTGCGATGTCTTATGTCATCGCCATTTAGCCATGTCTCATCCTCTCATCGTCCAGAGTAGACTGGAACTATCCCATCTCCTGTCCCGACGTCCTTTCTTTCTTTTCATAAAGTCAAAGGTCTGAGTAGGAGAGAGAAATCCCTTTCTGCAACTCGACGAGAAATGTTCCTCCGTCCTCCCATGTAAATAAATGTTCTACTTCCTTTCTCTTCGACTTGTTTCTGTTTCCTGGACTTGTAGATTTCATTTTTATACTCGACCTAGTCCCTAGTAGTCAAGTCAGTGCAGGCAGAGAGAGAAGAGAGACGAAAAGCAAAGCTTCCCCATAGCGCCAGCTCCTTTCCATCTGAATGGGATTTATTTGCGAGTATAATAATATCTATCGCTTCCTTGCTTAAACAGGGATGAGACATAAAAAGAAACACAGAAGCTACACTCACTTCCCTATTGTCCTCTCTATCCACCACGGCTCGAGCTAAATGCACTGGATTCCCATCTAGCAGTCTACCACGATGCAGCATACCATCTCAATATCATACGCCTTATTTATATAAATCATAATATAAGGGAAATGCCACAACCAAGACTACCACGGCCCAATGCAATCTTCGAGAATACAAAACAAACAAAAGCAAGAATGGGAACTAAACCGCACAAACACATAAATCATATAATGTAACCTTTCATCAAAGCCCGTACTATTGTGTCTATTGTATTCCTGTCCTGTTCACTTCTTCTCGACATACTCACACTACACTACTTCTCCTTCCTACTACTCTTCTTACCTATAAACCCTTCTAGCTATACAATATACCTATATATTAGCCTCTATATTTAGATATATCAAAATATTATCTATGTATTATTCCAAATATGATCCATTTGAAGACAAACCTTTATTCCCTCGCTTTACTGAGTTTCTATACCAACACATCATTCCAAATGTTAGGCACTATTTCTGTCAGCCCTACAGGAAGCTCTCTTCGACTATACATTTAGCACATCTTATATATATATACCATTTCACAATATACTGTAGTCAGAATAAATAGTTGACTCAACTTCTGCAAAAATCCTTACTTTTGATAAATTATTAAATATATAGACACACTGGAAAATCAAAGAAATCCATTAGGTGAGTTAAAGAAAATAGGGAAACAATTCTCCGTGCCGATAAATAGAATTACATCAACCTTATCATCAATTATACGATTTATGTAATCCAATTCTTTAAGCTTCATGTTCACATTTACTTAATTTTTTATACACAAGCACGTATCTGATCAATTCTGATCTCAACCATACACGTGCAAAAATAAGTACAGCTATCGAATGCTGTATTACGAGATATTTTTAAGCATGGAATTTAATTTTTCTGTGATACCTATTCTAATATTAAATATAAGTGAAATAATTACAAAAGTATAAGCTAAATATTTACAATAATTCAGTTATCATATCGTTTAGATTTAATTGTCTAGATGAACGTATATAAGGTAGCTACTGTAGGGGCTTAGTATACTTACGGAAAGTGTATATAATATCAGTGTTTGTAGTAGGAGTAGGTACTTATCTCCCACTTTGTGGAATGGGTATTCCATTTCTTTGCATCTGAGCTTCCTTGCTCGATTAATGCTTAGGACTTGCTAAAATCTTTTGTGTCAACAATGGAATCAGTTTCCTTTTCTTCTATTGTCCTCCTCCACCAACCCTTTTATCTCCTCTTCGCCTATCTCTTTGTGAATATGAACATCACCGTGATCTACACCTAGCTATAGGACACACAATCTCCTACCTTGACTCTCCTATGAATGTCCTGAATGTCGCTAAACTATCTGGCGTGTGACTATTGTACTAGACAACAGAATATAAAAAAGCTGTTTGTTTCTCTAGCACTTTCATGGCTCAAATCAAGTCAACTATTGGTTTACCATATCCGCTAGCTAATGAAATACAGAATTATTTCAATAGACAGCTAATGCTACTTACTTAATGGAAAATAATATCTTAATGAGGCACGAGGGAGGATGGCTTTCAATGGACTCTAAAAATACACTTCTTTCCGAAGGTGATAGTTCAGGCAGTGAGTTCCACACACAATTAAGGGATCACACGGAAATCTGGAGTGCCCATTTACCACGCAAATACAAGACATACAAATCTAGCTTTTACGTGTCACAAATCACAATCTATTTAAACATGACATTTACATTTCTCTCTACCTACCCATAAAATTGTGACACCTCTATGCACCTCTCTCTCTCCCAATGTACCTGCTTTCTATTAATTGTAAGTATAAAAGGTGGAGGATCGATTGTAAGTAAATGTAACCGAAACTGATCATCAGAAAGGCGTCAGAAAGTTTTTTGGTAACCTTTCCCTGAAGATTGCTGTTTCCTCCAGCATTCGACATGGTCGTGATAAAAAAATTATTCTTGGTAGCATAGCCCATGTCATACATATAAAATATATACCTACTATGTGGGCAATGGTAAAAATGAGAGGATGCTAGTGGATATACGTGGATGTTTAGACGTCTCAATACCTCTACATATCAAGTGACTTTATTTTCGTTAATTTTTAATGACCACAATGTTTGGATTTACCTTCATGCTTTAATGCTGAGCTCTATCCAATCATTGCTTTTGCTGCTTGAGTTCGTCAGTGAAAAAATCAGGAAAAATAAACAATTCTTAAATCTCGTTCCTGTATAGAGGTATCATCTTGCTGGTATGGTGTGGGGACGCCTTCTGTAAGTTTTTTCGTAGGTTGTTTAATTCAGAATTATGGATATTATATTATACCTACCTCTGTGAAATTGTAAACTGTAGGAAAGGTGAAAAGAAATGGAGATACATATTAATTCCACGCCTCTCATGTTATTTAACTTTATTTCTTAAGATATCGATGTTAAAGGTCTTAAGATTGCAGTACATAAAGCACAGAAAATGAGAGAGAAAATATTTCAAATTATTAATTAGGTGCATAGAATTAACTGACAATGAGTGCTTATAGTTCACGGATATAAATTAGCCAGCATTCGTAGCATCTAAGTGTGATGTATGAATAGGTGAAGGAAACTTGATTTTACCATTGTATATGTACATTGGATGCTTTTCCTGACTCTTCCTGATTAGATCATCAAATTTAAGAAATATTGCTAAAAAGGATTGGATAACAGAATCAGTTGAACGCGTTACTGTACTTTGTAGCAACCTCACTGACCAATAATAAAAGACAAGTGGAATGTTAATAATAAAACGGGCTGATAGATCAGCTCAGGTACTTCACTACAATTCAAAGTGCACGATCGTAGGCAATAATTTATGTGCTAACACACAAAAGCACCAGTATGTTGTTCATAAAAACATGTCCTGTCATGCAGCAGTAAATAATAACAGAAAATGCGAGACCGGCTTTACCGTGCGGGTTTAGGAGAGCATCTAGAATAACAAATTGTGCATCTTGATATCTTCCTATTAAGTAGGCATCCCTTTTCATTGGATTTAAAACACAGGATTCCGTACTCTTTAATTTGTCTCTCATTCCGATCAGTGAGCTACGAAACAATTCAAATACCGTTCTCCATGATAAGTAGAATAACCAAAACTGCACCGTGCACCTGCAGTAAAAATCTATTAAAATTTCTTGTTATTAGGTAACAACTTTCTGTCAACAATTATTTATCATTAGTACGTAACAAAATTTTATGGTAAAACCCTAACTCTACCCCAACCTTAATTCAACCCCGCTATTAAATCCACTCAGACTTAATTCCTCCCATCCTAATTCTACCCGCTGTAATTCCACCCATTCTTATTCAATATATTAATTCCCACTATAATTTCAATATTTCGAACAGGCGACTGTTTTATGTGACTAGGATTGGGAACATTTGGTAACAAAATAATTTGCGTCTAGTTTAATTTAAGTTAGGTTAGGCTATGCTATGTTAGTGGGAGAGTGTGACATATAACTATAAGGTAAAGCTAGGCTATGCTAGGCTAAGTTATGTTAGGTTAGGTAATTTCGCCATTTTTCGCAGTCCTAGTCACAGTAAACAATCCTAGATAGTTTAAGAAAGACTGGGTGGAATTAGGTCTGGCAGAATTAAGGCTGAGTGGAATTAAGGTTCGGGTGGAATTCATATAGAATCAAATTTATTGCTAGAAAAATGGATTGAATATTTTGACTATACATAATAAATGTGAACGATTTAATGCTATGGGATTTTGCATTTATTTATGGACAATTTTACTCAAAATTTTATGCTACAATTTTTTTTAAGTCGTATTATCATAGTTTGCTATTATTAGGCTAGAAAAAAAGGAAAACCAGCATCAAAATTGTTATCACGGTATGCTATGTTAAGTAAAAAGATCGCGTATAATTATATTTAGTAGAGATAAGTGTAGGGAAAAGGATATTTACTTTGAGTATACCTATATATAGGAATTCCAGGCATCTGGCAAAGAAAGTCAACATTACACAAAACAATTTTCTGCACAAATGCATCAATTTTGTGAGAGAAAGGCAATGGAATTTTTAGGTCAACAGTTTTATATGGATTTAATTTTGCATTGATATGGAGTTCCGGTTTTAGATTTTCAAGTATGTATGTCGACATGCCATACGCTCGGAATGATAAGAAGAAGTAGCTAACTGGGAATAAATGTCTCTGAAAGAAGAAATCTTTTACCTCAAGCCTATTCTTTTCCTGATGACAAATGTCAACGTGAAACATTTTGCATTCCCTTTCTTATTGTAAATTCCTGGGACATCCTACCCTCGCCATGAAATATTCACGAGGAATATAATAGAAATCAATAATGTGACAAAGGAGGTGTAGTGGAGCAGACGTGACGAGAGTTGAGCAAAAAGGACAGATTTCCATCATATCAGAAAAGCGTCTTCTATCCATCTCCTCCCCTATTTACTTAATTTCGATAGTGGCCTTCAGATTGTGAATCTAACTTTATTTTTCATGAACATGTTCAAATGGAGCCAAGACTTCCTAGAAGAGTCAAAATAAATTCCTACAACTCAATTGCCCTATAATTTCTAATTGTAAGCTGTCAATAGTAACTAAAGTGTTCTTTGCAACATTCTCCATGAAATAGACGTGGATTCTCAACGATCTCAATTGAATTTGAATGAGAGAGATGCAGATGCTATAATAGAGGCGATATTTGTCGTGTAGAGCGTTTGACAAAAAAGATGTGCTCAGGTTTCCAAGTTGTCTTAGAGAATTAGTAAAGGAAATTGGTTGATGCTGTTATGATAGATAGACAGAGGAGAGTGAGGAGAGGATACAGTGCGCCCAACAAGGCGAAGAACGCATGAATAGTTTGTTTTGTTAGTATAGGTAGGTAAACAGTTTTATTTACCAAGAGGATAGTGATGTGGAATCGGTGTGTGAGTAAACAGTGGAATTTGGGGTAGAAAGACTGTGCATAAATGTTTATTATAGGAGTGTAGACACATTGTATCATTATGTACGTACGAAGTAAAGTAAAGTTGAGAAGTGAGTTGAACTGGATTCCGTATTCCGTATTCCGTATAGATAGTGGAATGGCATGGCAGAAAGAAGACAGATTATAATGGGCAGATATATTTAACTACATTGCAAAAGGTTGCAGTTTGCGTTGAGCGTGGAATGCAGGCAGCAGGCAGAGGAAGAGAAGGAACCCGAGCGAGGGAGAGCAGGAACGAGCGAGCGCTATGCTCTGTATGCTCTTACGAAGAAGAAGGAGGAGGAGGAAAAAATAGCATGCAAACCGGAACAGTTGGTGTACGCTTCCGTGGTTATTTAGGCCAAAAGCATTTTTTCTTGAAGAAAGAGCCATAGGATGTGGGATGCGATGCGAAGCAAAAGGCATCGACGAACAGAGCTAAGCCAAAGCTAACTAACATCACATCCCATTCATTCCTCACGATAATACTCTATAAAATAACATAATATCCTCTCTCCCTATCCTCCTTTTTCTATTAATCGTTAGCATCCTCTCAAGGGAGCCCACTAAAGCTTTTAGATGAATAATACACAAAACACACTAAACTCGACTCACTCTACGCTTGACTCTTTATTGATATCACGAACAGTCCGCGATTAGTCAACATCATATCGCCATACTCATCTTAATGCCCTCTTAACTTACGTGCGACGCGACGACCTATGTTCTTTTTTTCTAATCAAAGACTTGTCCCGTCTCTGTCAGCTTTCTTTGAAAATCCTTTAAATGTCTCATGTCTGTATAGCCCTAGCCTATACCTAGTACTCGCATATAATCCCTACGGCTTTACGGCCAACACATTTTCAAACATACCACACAGATATGCACAAACGTGCTAAATACCATTTAAATATTGCAAAGGTAATGGACACTAGTGTCTCTGTCCATTTTAATAACATGCCAGAGACTAATACTAATGAGACATTTATTTCCTCGAATCTGTTTTCTACTAATCGTCAAATATAGTAAACAATATTTTCCTACAATTCTTCCAACTCTGATAATCTGTCCCGTTCCTAGAATAGATTATTTACTCCTCTGTCCTTTTTACGATTACCTGCTGCGTTTTTGTGCGAAGACATTGTATTGGAATTCTCAGTTTTGTCCATACATAGTCGTGGACTGAAAGCAGTCAATTTAAGAATGTCATGTTGGAAGAAGAGGAAATAAAAGTGGTGGACAGAATAGACTCTAGCTGGCAATGCACGACTAACAATACGTCATGTGTCCATGGAGCAATTATAGGTAGTCAATCTCCATTATTATAGATATATAATGCACTACAATACCAGGCAATAGGCACATCGCATTTACTATTATAAATATTGTGGCAGTGTAGCGTGCAGACTTGCTACTTTTGATAATCGGACCGGACCGGATCGGACCAGTCGTTTATAAAAATTTGATCGGACCGGACCGGACCGGTCCGGTCGTTTGAAAAAAAATCGATCGGACCGGACCGGATCGGATCAGTCGTACAAAAAAAATCGATCGG
>JABASI010001635.1:0-23695 GCA_019776505.1 Tomocerus nigrus
TTATTGTCATTCATAAATGTATTATCAATTGTGTAAAATGGAACGTTATGTGCTATGTGCCTGTTTTATTTTTGTGTGTGCTTTGTGTGGTACTGTACCGTGCAATTAGTTT
Source organism: Tomocerus nigrus (assembly GCA_019776505.1). Classification (NCBI taxonomy): domain Eukaryota; kingdom Metazoa; phylum Arthropoda; class Collembola; order Entomobryomorpha; family Tomoceridae; genus Tomocerus; species Tomocerus nigrus. Next base: position 113 of record JABASI010001635.1, read on the forward strand.
ATGTTTATTTTTTACCTGTTTGTGTGGACTCTGCATTTTTAAATGATAAATTCCACACTGTCTACTGTGGTACAAAAGCCAAGAATAATAGAATTGTGTTATAAAAATTTATGCAAATACCTACTTATAATAATAATAATATAATACATAGCTACATAGCATATAAATAGTATGTAGGTAGTTGTGTTTATGTAGTTAGCTAAACATTAAAAGAATTTCTTTAGGATATCATATTTTTATATCGCCTATTCACATTCATTCTTATATCTAAAGTTATTATATAGTTAGTAGCAAGGCAGAGTGAGTGTTGTTGTACTGTTAGTTAGTGTGTTAAGGGAAAGTGTGCCGAAAAGATTTCTTATATACCTTTCAATGTTAATGTGTAACTAAGCGAGTATTTTATATGAAAGAGTACCTATATCTGAATATGTAATATCAACTGATATTAATATAGGAGTGTACTTTAAAAAAGACAAAGTGCAAAGTTTGCATTTATATGGCATAATGCATTTCCATTTCACTCGCATATCAGCAAAAGTTAACGTTACTAACAGAGTTCTCAGCTAACTGATGATTAGAGATAGAATGAGCAGAATCTAATAAAGCACATGCACGTTGTCTTATAGCCTACTCCACTGGTGCCTGCTGCTATTATGTATGTATATAGTAGAGAAGTGGTGTAGGTACCTGTGCTAGAACATTATAAACTATGTATTGCCTGACTATGAGGATTTAGATGAGGAGGATTTTTGCTAGCAGAACAACAGAACAGAAAAGAACAACTCTCTTAATTCTCTTGACTCTCTCTTTCTTCTGAATTCGATCGTAACTACTTGTGCTGGTGTGGGACAAACACGTTCAATAGCTAGACAAGGAAAATATTTGAGCAATAAATATAGTCGATCACACTCTTCCAATAAATACTACATATATCATACTTTGGTTTCTTCCTTTAAGATACACCTACTTGCTCTTGTTTACAATATTACAATGGTATTTAGTTAGCCAGTCAAATTCAAAGCTACCTATAGATATTAACATAATCCTATAATATAGAAATTTTTAGTAGTAATACGTCTCTAATACTCTAATCTCTCTCTCTGTGCATGTAAATACATGCATAAGATCCTGTGCCCGATTTACGCAGTGAATATTCTCTCTTCTTCAATTCTAATATTATTTCCAGAGCACTAAGCTAAACACGCACACATTATTACTGGAATTGTTCTCAAACTCGTTTACAGATATTATTTCGAAAGTTTTTTTTACTATCGTTCACACACAGGTCAAATTAACAGTCACATACGTAAATGAAAACGTTATCGAGATTTTATGACTCTTAGATTAATATGAAAGAATTTTACGAGGCTATTTAGGAAGATTAAAAATCATGTGATACTATTTAGCTGGTTATCCTCTTTAAGCTATTTATAACTTCTGTTAAGGTGTACATCAACAAGTGTTTTTATACATATATCGTATAGGAAAGTAATTATATTTAGGTTACGAGTGAATTGACAATATTGTCCATGTAATGTGCCTTGTGTGTGCTTTGTTGACGGCTGTGTATAACTTCGTGTGTGCAAACTTTTTCATCTTCCTTGCTATACAAGCCGTCACCATTCAGACTCAGACTAGTGAACTGGATTCAGATTTTCCTGTCTCAACTCCAGCGGAAATTCCAAGGGAACTTCACATGTTCAACAGTCTGGAGTGACGAAACAGTTTCTTCAAGTAAGTATGTAAAGCATATTATCATAGAAATAATAAATACAATATGAATTCCTAGTAGACAGGTATCGTTGAATTTTAAATTACATGCACATATTATAAAAAAACTATCTAATATTATAATCCACTTGCACTACTACTGTGTATTAAAATGTTTAAATAAGACAAAACTGGGAATTTCTACACAAGATTTATGCTTTAGAACAATAATTATTCAGAATCTCACAGAAATTAACTATTAGTATTATGCTGTAACGAGTTAGTACGTCCGTTCTGGAGGAAATGTATGTATTATTCTATGTATTCTTTACTAGTGAGGGAACCTTTTTTATATAGTATCTCATAATAAAAACACGAGTAGTCGACAGTAATTTGTGTATTTTTCCTGGAGTCAATACCTTTCTACTTGTAGTAGCATGAAATGACCTTGAGGCTCTGCTTAAAACTGCCATTGCATAGATTTGCATTTCAACATACTATTGTATATATATATATATTATTGTGTGTAAAGGTATCTATATCCTGTACTCTCTGCTCTCATTCCTACTATGAAAGTCAATATTATATTCTACCTAAAGTAACTTTACATATAATGCAGAACACAAGTGTACAAAAACATGTTGGAAATAGGATGCTTACAAAAGTAGCAAGTGTGGCAGTAGTGTGTCCCAACCTTGTGCATATACTGCGTAGCGTAGGTATATTATAGCTATATATGAATCATTTACTTACATCCGTCGCGTAAGAAAATTTTGTGGGCAATTTAATGGAATGACTTATGCACTTATGGAAGTTGGAAGTATATATCTGTATAAGGCATATGGCATGCGGGAAAACCTCTGATGTAATTACGACACTTTATATTATGATAACCGTGGGACTAGCAGAATAACAGAGGCTCACTGACAATGAGTATATGCTCTATATAGTCTGTTCCAGCTTCTTTTGTTCAAGTGATTAGTCTTTAATAGCATTCGAAACAATAGTCAGAAGATAATAGTTCATTTAGTGAAAAGCCGAGCTGCTGTCTTGTGAAACCTTAAATTGCTCAAAATTTCACCAGAATATTATACGGAAAATTTTAAGACGTGCCCCAACTACTTATTAAATATCTGACACTATTTTCATTCGCAAATGACACAGTGAAATTAAGAACTTTTGGTTTTGTGAAAATAATTTTTATACATCTGTCTAGAAATGGTCTATACGTATGTTGACTTAAATTAAATCGTATCTATCGTATACATTTAGAGTACAGGACAATTATCATCGATTTGAAAATTAAAGTTGAGCGTTTTAATTAGGTGTGTAAAAAAATAATTTTCTTGATTTATTTTCCAGAATGCAAAACCAACTTCTGCGAGGATTAATTTTCATAGTTTTGGTTTTCGTCGTCACATCGGATGTTAAGGAGTTGATGACATTAATTTCTACGAAGTCTCCTACTCTGTCCCCATATTTAGAGTGGCTGAACCCATCTCTGAAAAGTACTGAAGGGAAGAATGCGGCTAAGGAGAAATTGAGTAATCGACAGATGGAAAGTTTCGATAGAGAAAATGTGCACATATACCACAAAGATGGTGCAATGGAATCAAAGCATCATCGCAGACCTAGTAAAGAAGATGATGGTTTTCTAACTTCTTCTGTTAGTTTCCCTAATATGAAAATTACAGGTGATTTATATATTTACATAATTCGATTATAATATGTAAAGCTGGGAAAATTAAGTTTGATTGATTGAAGGAAAAATATTTTGATACGTGATTTGAAATTGATTTTGTAAATTGATTATCAGAAGATGAAAAGAAACAACTGATCGAGCTGAAACAGCATTTAACAACAGTAATGCAGCAATGGTGTCTCCCCAAACTTGTTTGTGAACTGCATGCATCGGTAACTGAAAGAGGATCATTGACAGACGCTGAACGAGGACTGCTTTCCCTTATCAGGCAAGATACAACCATCAACCAACGTTTCACATTAAAATTTCGATAAAAAATAGATTTTTTGTAATAACTGATGGATTTTCTAATGTAGAGAAACAAGTCTGGGCTCCATGGGTGAAGTTGTCTCGCGCTATCATTTCGCAGCGCACATGGGACAATTATTATCTGGAGTGGAAGGAAACGGATGTCACAATTTGTACCCGAATTGTCCTCTATCCGGAAATAAAGTTCTTCAAATGGTCAAGAAAGTCAGAATAAGATAAAGCTATTCACTCAAAAATTGAACATTTTAAGCTAAAATACAGACGAATCCTTTTGTAATTGAAGTTGGAACTTGCGTTGTAGCAAATTAGTGTTTCAAATTCAAAGTATTTTATCTGTATACTTTTATAAAATTGAGTGAATTTGAAGATTTAGTCATAGAAAACGATACTAAACCTGGCAAAGAATGCCGAATGTAAAAAACGCAAAATGGAGACAGAAAAGAATTCCATGTTATATTTAAAATCGTGTTTTTGTATCAACTGTGAACTAAAACTTTTCCTGGTCACTATAAAGTTTTAATATTTTTACCTTCTAACTGCAAGTCTCCAGTTGTAGTAAAAATTAAATATAATATAGTAGTATGTAATTAATTGTAATTGTGTAAGTACAAGACTGAACCCTAATTCTAAGTAGGCAATACGCAATACATAAGAAATGTATTTTACAGAGAACCTAAAAATTATGCAGAAAATTCGGCTGGGGATGGACTAAAATGTTGTAGGAAGTTACTTATGATTTACTGCTATAATTAAGTTAGAATTGGATTGGATTTTTAAATGTACAATTTCATACTTATCTTTTGGATGTAGTTTAATAATTTTTCTTGTAACTCTGTTACAATAGTCATTTTTTAATGTTAATATTTTTCGTCAATCTGTTAGATGTTGTGGTGGCTGTCGACTTTCCTCTTGCTTTACCTGAGATCTTTCTGTATTTTTAAGAATTTATGAATTTGAAAAAACGTGTTTCTTTTGAAACGCTTACTGTTACTATTGGGTATTTATACAGCAAGAGACGTTGCATTTCCGTGTATATCAAGCAGTAATGTCAAGTCCACGTCTTAACTATTTTATTTTAGCAAAGTATGCATTTAACCGTATCTTTAAGTATACATTAATAACTCTATAGCTACCTACTTGACTTTTCTTTACATTCCAATGGTTTACCTTTTATCACTGTCTGAGTTGTGTAATTGTGTATCGGTATGTTTTCATTTTTTGTTTTCAATCGGATTTGACCAATAAACAAATCTAGTAAAACAGTTAAAAACGCTAAATAACGAAAAGAAGTATATATTGTGATTTTGTCAGTCATCAGTGTGTGCCTGCCTATTTTTAGTTCTGGCAGATTGACTTGTGAAAGCCAATAAATACTAATATAAAACATACAATCAAAACTTAATGTCACCGTTTGTCCATTTTATTTTGATTTCAACTATAAATTAGTTGCTTTATTTTTAATACATCTGAGATATATATTCAGTGTTGGATTGGGAAAGGAAAACCGTCTGTTACCATTTGCATCTTATCCTTTGTGCATCAATTTTTTTTCTGTAAATTATTACCTACATTAAAAACTCAATTTTCGTATAATGTCAGACATTTCTTCAAATTATTTTAACTTCTTTTTCCGATGTACTTTTTATCCTGCTTCTTGTCATAGTAATAATCATCGTAGATAAAGTACCAAAACACACTTTTGCTAATTAGCTAAAGAGAATAATTTTATAGGATAAGATTTTTCCATCACTGTGATTGAATAATGAACACACATTTATTATTGCAAAGGGTGTTTGTAAATTAAATTATTGCTAAATTCTCATAATTTTACAAATATTTATAGTTTAGAGAGGTTAGTCTATGGTAGAAACTGTATTTTCCATTGTAAATAATAGAAAGGTGTCAGTTGCGAAAAAAAATATTCTTCTGTATCGAGAGATTTATCATAACCTAATATTGAGCTTTTAAGTATTGAGCATTGAGATTTATTTGCATAATTGTATTTGTAAGCCATTGATACGTATCGCGTGCCGTAATATTTTCCCTAAAGATATGAATACATTAAGATTTTTAGCAATCGCAGTTTTAGGATTTTCGTGTGCAATGATGACTAACTTCCTACTGGATTGTCCATTAGAGCATGATCATTCGAAAAGCATCCAATTTGTGGAGGAAGATAAAGTAAAGGAAGATGTTTCCAATTCCGAAGTGCACGATGGAGGGAATTCCCCTACTGAATCAGAAACTGGTTCCGAATATAATTGCAATATTAAGACAAAAATATGTTTCATATGAATTTAAATGTAAATGCAAATATTTGTTCATAGAAAAGCCGAAGCTAGCTGGCGATATGCAACATCAACTATTATTGACTCCTGGTTTTATGAAATACACAACAGCTACTACTAAAGAACAGTTACAAAACATAATGATTAAATACTGTCTGCCGAAAATGATCTGTGAATTCAACGCTGTGGATTCAGAAAGATTGGCAGCAAATTATATTGTCCTTAAAGCAATTGGGTAGGTGCATGGTTTAGGCAGCAATTTAATACCAGAAAATTCGTAAACAGAGGATTGTGAATAATTGTTCATAAAAGAAAAATGGAAACTAATCAAAAACTGATTATGCTTTACTAGGAAGCAATTTTTGCAAGAATTTGAGGCACTGCAATTTCATTTCGCTTCTTCGATGGGTTCCTTTTTTGAAAATGTCGATGGAATTGGTTGTTACAACTTATACCCAAATTGCCCACTTTCTCAAAAGCAATTACTACAACTATCTTACTTTGTATTTGTATAATAATTGTATACAAACTGAGATTTCACTGTCATTGTCATTCTATCAATGATTTTAGACACACCCTACACGGGTTATTATTATAAGTAGAGCAAATACTTAATTTAGTTCCTCGTAGTCGTCTCATAGCTAGTCCTATTTCAATCTGACTACTGTAATTTAATTTTGTACAGATCTTATATTGATTATGAACATAAAAGATATGTATTCACATATATGTATATAAAGATTTCAAATTGAGATTGACCAGGCTACGAATAAATAAAGAAGATATTTACAAGTTGTAAGTAAAAATCGTTCGAGATGATTTATGATTGTCTCAACTCTCAACAGATAATTATTTTGTATTTATTTTCAAAATTCTGAGTAGTAACATAAAAAATGTCAGTGTCGGTGTGTACTATATACAGAATATATTGCGTCAAACGCATGTTTATCATTTTCTACAGGAAAAATTATGTATTATCTGGGGAGCATTATCAGATATTAATCTGGTATCTTTCGTGTTAGTCGCATAAATGAATATGAAGGGCGCATAAAGTCATGAAACTGCAGATAAACAGTGAGGAATCTTCAGGTAGGTAATTAGAGACGTGCATAAGTAAATACGTGAATGTTGTAGTAGTAGTAGCTATTGTGTATATGACTAAGTACAATCAATATTTACAATCAACTACGATATTCTAACGTCTACTCTACTACGATATGAAATATTTTAGAGTAATATATATTGTGATTAGAATAGGAGTAAACAAGAGAGAGACTAGATATACAAAGAAAACAAAACCTCATCTTCACATAGCATCTTGGTTCGTCACAAGCAGAACAAATCAGGTTTCGATTTCGGGGTCAACCTAACTCTTTCCATGCTAAGTAAGAAGCTATGCCACAGAAATATTATTATTCCACATAGCTTAGCACACTCTCTCGCATATGCATTCACATTCATTCACTGAAAATTACAATAGAACATGTTCATGTACACACAACAATAAAATGTCAGGTCAGAGCAAGATATTGAAACAATAAAGCCGTATTAGTAGACTTACATATGATGATGATGAGGAATAGTAATAGCTAAAGAGTAGTAGACTGATATTTAAAAAAATATACTAACAATAAGATCAGTTTAGCACAGGTAGAGTTATTAATATCAGATTAACCCTTTTTCTTAATTCTGCATCTTCATTATGATCACATTATACTATCACGCTGCTAGATTATTCCACTATGACCCAGTGTGCATTTTATTTACTGTACATGTACATACCTACGTATACACGAGTATAATTTCAACGGATGGCCATACCTTTGTAGATTTAAGGAGCTATAGCGTTTTAAATGATCTTAAGGAGAATTTATGTTACTGTTGGAAATATATAATTCACGCTTAAGGGAAAGTTTATACTTAAGTTTTACTATCTAATCCTCTTTGAACTATCTGTACAATATCTCCTTAGAGCAATGTACCACTGTTCTGGCAAAAGCTTAAGAACTAATAAAATATGATACACATAGCTAAGTACGTTGGTAATTTTTTTCTCTCTCTCTCTCGTAATGTTAATAGTGAAGGAGTAGGGAAACCTAAGTGCCAAGAACAAATTCATTCACTTTACGCTGAATGTTAAAGTTTAACACATATAGTTTGAGATTTAATACCTTAACTACATCCGTCCACATCCACGTCCACCTGTCTTCTAGAATACAGTAGGTACCTAGTTAAAATTCCTAGACATATGTAGTGAGAAAGAAGTAAAAGTATTGGACGAAGGAAACGAAGATCATAAGCAGGGGATGAATCAAGGGAAGCAAAGCAGTTATTAAACATCTTCATTCATTATTATTTCATGTGCATCTGTTGACGACTCCTCTGGCTCTAATCTTCGTTTCACTTGGAATTATTCTTGCCCTGGCAGCTCCTTCATTTTTCTCACCATATATCAACATATTTGGCTAGAGAGAGACATACGGATTCGTCGAGTGCATTTGCATATAAATATTTATACCATTATACACACACTGTTTACATATAGTTCCATCAAGTGTCAGTAGTGTCACGCTGCTGTTCTGTAAAACTACACTGGGCTCGACTCAACATTCTTTTATCAGTGTATCTCTAGTCAGATCTACATACAGGAAGTCGGTCAACCCTCAAAACAACTAGTTAACAATATTGTATGAGTGACAAAGACGAGATTGAGCCGACTCGCTGTATTGATTTGATACATTATTGAGTTGATTGTTTCCTTTTGTGGTGTGCCTTAATGTTACCTGCTACCTTCACTTAGTCCTCAATTATAACTGCAGTTTTTCAAAAATTATGAGAACGGGTTATTATCTCGCAGTACTTTTGCTACTGCTTGATCTGACAGTATTATTTCAGCCGGCACAATCAATTTCCTTCATTAAAATATCTATCCCTACTGCATTTGCCCTCATTACAGCTGCTGTCAAAATCAAAGCTATCATCTTAAAAATCCTTTTCGGATTAAGAGCCTTGGGTGAGTCCTTCATTTTTCATGTAATCGTATGCAAATGTAACGAAGTTAATTGTAGTTGAATGTAAGTCAGTTCATTTTTATCTCGCAACTATCTGACACATTGTAAGTCATCGTATTATATTATACATTACTTGATCTGTTCAATTGTTTGAAAAATATTTTTTATTAACTTACAGGTGTGAAAAGCTTTTATGTGCGAAGGCGAAGAAAAAGATTTGCGGAGAGTCGTTTACTCTCCTCGCCAGAAAATGACGAACTACTTAATGCGTGGTTAACTCTTGAAAAGTCATTGGGAAAAGAAATACAATTTCAACTAGATCCTTGTCTCAAATCAATTAAATTCAAGAAAAAATCCATGATGTTGTGGAATAGTTTATTTCCTAAGAAATCTGAAACTATTTCTACAACAAAATCCAGGTCCAAAGTGTAAGCATAGTAAAAATTATTTTAGAATCAAAATAATAGAATGATTTAAATGAATTCAATTGACGAACATTTACATTCTATTTTTAGGAAAGCAGCGAGCGAAAATTACTCCTCTTGGGTTAGTGGAATAATTGGTTCTATTACAGGAACTAAAGAGGCGTGCCACATACTATACGATGAACTAAAATATCTGAAGCATGGTAAAATGACTTCGAAACAAAATACCAGTTGACCATAGTAGTTAATTCTTAAGACAAAAGACCCTTGCCATAATAATAATCTAAATAATAATATTTCCCTAAGAACATGTCTTTTAATAAGCAATATACACAAAATGAATGTTGGTGGGTACTGTTAGTTAAATTGACTTATAAGGTAGGTACCTAATTATATTGGTAAGGAGGCTAGTGTGCGGTACAGTTAGTTTTATATGGTGTTTAGTGTAAGAGAAATTCGAAAACAGTTATTCATTAAGCAATTGATATAATGTTATATAGTTATGTGCAATAACTTGCATTACATACCAAATAATTCTGTGATAAATACTTTGGTTATTAACCTCCCAATATGAATGCACCATTGTATTTAATAACAATGTATAATGCATTTATAAAGACTATTATTGACTAATAATTATAGGTATGTTATGTATTTGCTAAAACTAGACTAACTTGCGTTACTTTTTGAAATATCTAGCAATATTTCACATTTTAATATCACATGTCCCGATTTAGATTACTTTTTTATGAAGAATGTCTACTACAAACGGTTTCCACTGTTTGTTGTAATATTTGTCTTTGTATACGTGTAAAAAAATGATACTGTTGCGTTTAATAACAAGCCACAAATCTAGAATGCATGTAAATTATATACAACTGTTTACCCGAAATAAAATTACCAGTTCAATTAAACCTGCAATTCTTTAATTTGAATAATATTATTATACTGATATACATAATTATTATCTCAAGTATTCATTCGTACATAAATACAATATTGACCCTCAGAAATGAATTTAAATAAATAAATACCTAGATCAATACTGTTAAAAAATAAATCCTGCTCAATCTAAGATGAAAATTTTTTATTGAATAATGCATCAAAGATCGGAAACAGTCGCAAGGCAGCATTATCTCAATCCGTATATATCCATAATCAATTTACATAATTAATTACATACGCGTACATAATAATTGACAATTTACACTTTGACCCTTTCTTATAAACAGGTACAGAAATAAAGTTTTTACTATATTATAACAGATAATCTGCAACAGTGAAGTAGTCACCACAATATTAAGTATTAGATATAATATTTGAATGGTATACCCTCAATCGTAGGTTCCCGTACGTAAGCTTAATTGATTTTGTTCATATCTATAAGATTTTAGTTAAAAGTTTATTTACTGTGACTCGAATATGAACACGCATCACAGCTTGTCAGAAAGTCAAGAGTAAAGAAAACTGTATAATATAGTGATAGAGTAATAAAACAGCAGTAAAAGGAAATTTCAGTACTGATTTTATTGTAAAGAGTCATGTACGAAGAAATCCTTTTTTTAACAAACAAGATATTGAAAGCATTTCACAAATTACTAAATTGATTTGTCGTTAGAAGATAATTTGAAGTCTGCTTTTGACAACAACCAGTTTCTAGAATGAATGAAGTCATTTCAACCCACTTATGTCAATTTTCTTCTACGAGCTGGCGATAAATTGCAATAATATTATTACAAGTAAACCGTTAAACCACAACAAACAAAACGTTAGTTGTGGCCATCTTAGGTAATTCCATGTTATACATTTAACGTAATGTGTAATGATTGACTATTTAATAAGCAAAAAACATTATTTCTAGGTTCTCCCAAACCAAATCAGCAATTTAAGTAACAACAATTAGCATGAGTAACAAAGCAAAGAAACTTTCCCCGAAATCTCTTATTTAATATGCAATATGCAAGTCAGAAAAATCATGCACGAGTAGACAAGAGCGGAAACCAATGCGTTAACAAAGAGAAATTCGTAAGTATTTAATACACAGGAAGTTTGGTAGGTAGGTATGAAAAAAATTACATCATAATTGTGGAGGTACATCGACCACAGATTAGGTTAAGACCACTTACTAAATGCTATACGAATATATCCGTACAATAAATGCAGTCTAACTTAATCAATTCGAAACCTAATCTGTCAGAAAGCATAACATGATGAATTTATGAACTTTTTACTAACACGCAAATTAGGAGTAGAAAAGAGAATGAAAGTTAGTTTGGTTTGATGGCCAAAGTACTTGAACCTGAGCATAGCAAAAGATTACAGTTGAAATGTAATAATATTGGTGAGCTTCAATTTTCAGTACCTAGTTGCCTTACACCTTTACACACCTTTAATTGAACTACCTAACACAAATTTTATTTAGGTAGGTACTCTCAGAGAGAGAAGAGATTTTCAATTGTATTAGAGCTCACCTTTTTATTGCGTTTCTCTTATTTTTGCAAGTAAATATTATGCATTACATTACCTAAGTATGTTAACGTAATTATGATAATTTGTTCAGCATTATATGTCAAGGGATTAATTATTATTATTCCCTACCTCCCTAGTCACATTTTCTCTGTGTCATTCAAAATAAAATGTATTACATATGCTAAGGCAGCTTTAAGTTAAGTAATGACTAATGACAGTTATTACATCTCTGAGTTTCATCTCGTGCATATATTTTCCGCATCTTTTACACTTGTACCTACATAGATCCATTGTGTTTTAGAAATCCTCGTATTAATTAGAAAATTATTTAATGGGAAATGTAGCCACTATTTTAAGTGAGAAGAAAATTAATATTGTCTGTTTGAAAGTGTAGTAAATTACGGTACTGGGGACTGTTGGTAATGCTCTTTTATGTTACGTAGCTCTTTATTGTGCTTTATCCTAATCATCAGATCCCTAATCTCCTTTAGTGGGCAAACAAACCCATCAATTTGTAAAGTTATAATTTTCAAAACTACAATAATAATTCCATATACTTTACTTTACATTCCATTGTTAGAGTAGGAATTGTATTTGTTCAATATTAGGTTAAAGCGCAGAAAGGTCACGCTTACTTGCTTTGGTTACTTACACTATCTGATATAATTGCTCTACATTACATTTCGCTTGAGATGACAAACCGTAGCTTAATAGATGATAATATAAATCACAATGGCAAAAGTTAAAAATGAGTCTCCTCAAGCTCAATGCCTACATTTAAACACAAAGGTTCAATCACAAAATTCAAACACACACGAAAAATGTAAGTAGATACTAGAAGAGACACGACCCAGACACTTATGATGAGACATTAGACAAGAGAAACTTTTGTCTTCCTTCTACGTAATGGATGGACATGCTGTTGACTTTGAAAAGTAAACTAGTTGAGTCAAAGGAGGCACCTTTCCTTCTTATCTCAAGCATGTGGGCTTAACATTCTGTAGTTGTAATTGCAGTTAAAATGTAGAATTTAATAGATTTCAGACTCATTTCATAATTAAAAATACTAAAAATCATTTTTAGTACATCCGTATGCCTTTCCGCTTTGTATCGAGCATTTTAAAATTAATTTATGGGATTTTCCATGTAAAATAAAGTTGGAGCATGCTGTGATAAGAATTTGCATTTGCGAATTTCTATCCAACGTTAGTGACCATTTAAAAGCAGAGATTTTAATAAGTGCAAGTGATATTCAGTAATGTTGAAGAACTACTATTTATCTCAGGCAGAGTGGTATAAGGTTAAATGCTAAAGCAAGAATTCAAGTTCGCAAGTCAAGCTCTAGTTGATCTTTGAAAGTGATTTAGGCATTTGGATTTAATAGGGAACTAAAATCACACTTTGTACAACTGGATGGCTACGGCATACCTCGCTTCGTTTATTTACTACAATGCTATGTGTTGAAAAAAGAAAATGTTGACCACATATTAACACATAGAGCAGAAGAAAAGGTTTTCGTATACTGAAAGTTATACATAGAAATGGCCCATTCCGCTGATTATCCTTACAATGCGGAATAAAATGAAGGTGTGAATGTAAGAAATGCATTTTATTTGATGTTTCTTTGTGTAAGTATAATTGTGGTGTCTTTGCACTGCAATGTTGACCGAGACTTGCTAATAAACTGACAGCATAGTACGTACATGGAATAAAGTTACCAACAAATGTCGACAAAGAAAGAAAATAGAATTGTGGTGCTTTGGTTTGGTTACGTTACTTTTGTAGCTAACAATACAAAGATCTTGTTTGAAAAGTGACTTGAGACTTGAGGATTAGTTCTTTGCCGTGTGCCAGTGTGTGTACATACATACTTCCTTTTCACTCTGTCAGATTGGCTGCATTCGTCAATTAGCTAATGTTAAGTTCGTGGGTCAAGGCATAACGGACGTTAGTTGCTATTCGAGTATCACCTGGCCAGGATCAGTCTCAACTTATTCGCAACATTAAGATATTTAACTAGAAAAGTATCAGGCACAAGCACAAGTGACTGAACCATCAAATTCAATTATCTTGTCAATCGAGCCTTTTGTTCATTCAATTTAATTACAACTCTATTTAATTGCCACATCTTCACTGCAATTCACCCTGACTGATAATTAGCAAGGAATTATAAAGTGCTAAAGTTGATTTTGATGTTACACGGATAAGTGAGGTTAGTTAGTATCAAAGATAATTGAGTTCCTTCGTGTTTTTTAAGCGATTATTGACTACAAATCATAAAGCGATATCATCGCAGGCATAACTGTCTTCAAAATGAGGTTGAAAAGACTAGTTTACGTGGGATCTCTAGTTTTACTACTTTTCTGCATTCAAGAGGCTACCCCCACTCTCATGTTGACATCTTTAATAATGGCACTAAAAGGTGGACTCATGGTAGGGAAGATGTCACTTGGAGGACTTATGATGATGCTAAATGCAGGTAATGTTCATTTTGCACTTAAAATGTTGTCACTGCTTAAAAAGGCGTCAGCATTGATTTTAGTGATTTGGAAATTAATTTTATTATTCTTGTAGCTTCAAACGAAAATCAAAAGAGCGTGGCAAGACAAAATAGTATATTTTCCACTAAATCACCTACACCCTTTGATATTTTGTCCTTGATGTCCACGAGTCAGAGTAATAAGGTTCAAGTAGCCACTCAACCTTCGGCTCCTCCAACTAAAATGACAACAACACCAACAGCAATGACGATTATGACGACAACTCCCACGAGATTCGCTAAGAGAAGGATCATTAGGAAGAAAATAAAAGTGAAACGCGAAGTTAGCGAAAAAACTTCTATTGAAAAGATCATCTCTAATAATGTCACAACAAGCAAAGGTAATGAATCACTTCTACCAGAAGCTGAAGCTCAAAAACGGTTATATCGACAGATAACCAACTTGGATCCTTTGATGTGCCTACCGAAAGTTTTGTGCGGAATTAATTCTGCACCTCCCTCAACGAAAACGTCAATAATGAACGGTATGGGCATGGGCCACTTAACAAGATATCTTCATCTTTTTCTCAATCAGTTGTAAATTTTAATTTCTTTCTCATTTCATGCAGATTACGCATACCTCATGAAAACAATTTTGACGTAAGTTATTACATATTTGCTTATTATACTATATATAATATATATACTATATGTGTATAATGCGTTATAAGCCCACCTTGATTCAATCTATAATGGAATAATTACCAATCACCAATTTATTGGAGGATGAACCTGAAAATTAGAAGGCACGATGTATATTCATCCACTCTATCTGTAAAGGCATTAAAATTCCTTTGACAGATTACATATATATGTGCCATGACAAACACGAAAAGTTGTGCTACTAGAACTAGAAAGTCAAAAAACAGCAATAGAAAACTTTTGGCAAGGCTAATTGAGATTTGAGATTGTAAATTGAGTTGTAAATCATTTGAATAAAAGAGTGAAGAATTGGAAGTGATAAAGAAGCAGTAAAATGCAACAAAGTGGTATTTAATGTGCCAAATTGATGCACTAGCCTTAAAAAATATGCAAATAGTAAAGTTAGATTGGCAGAGAATAAGAGTTTATTCAGTTACTACATGTTTATTTAAATGGAATTAATAGCCCAGCTTCTTGTTTGACTAATGAAAATCACCGATACTGATTTTCAGGCTTCACTGACCTTATAGCATTATTTAACCAGTTTTAAATTGGAAACTAAACTAAACCTCAAGATAGTCTAGGTGTAAACCCATTCTCCTACTCCGTGACCGGATCTCTGCTCTTTGAATTTTATTTTTGTACCGTAGGATCATAATAAGTGAAAGTAAAGAACACTTAAAGTTAATACCTACTTATTGCTCGTGCCTAAATCCTATTGCTAGCTAATCTAAACCTGACTCGTTGGCTGATATACAAATGTACATACTAAATGCTAATAAAACTTGAAGCTAATTAATTATGCATATCTTAAAGGCGCGACGACGACGAAGACGAGAAGAAACCTGTTGTCAACGATGACAAAGTGGTTACCAAAACGAAGAATAAGGAGAAGAACACTGATAAAAATGAAAATGACAATGCAGCTAATGACGATGACACTGGGGAAGAGGACTTCGCCCTAAACGACGAAGACTTTGAACGATTAGCTTTAAAAGAAGAGGAAGATATCGAAGCTTTAGCCAATGACGAAATGGTTGATGAAGAGCCAGGCTTTCTCCCTTTTATCATGAAAGGTACACGTAAAATATTTTTTGCTGTGAAATTTAAAAAAAAAGTTAATCTAATAATTAATCCCCTGTGTCATAGATGTCCACGTAAATTCTCAAAAACATACACTGCCAAGTGCAGACTATCCTGTTGACGATCTCCCACAAGAAGGAGAGTACGGCGAAGATGATTATCCTCGTCGCCCGTCTCCTTATGAAATGTCTGGAAGACCTTTACCTCATAGACGTCCTCCCGGTCCCCCGCATTTGGTCCACAAACATTCTCCAGACGCTAACAAACCTCAAAGTTCTAGTTCTCTCCTTTCCTATCTGCCCCAGATTGGTTTCGGAAAAAACAAAGAAGGGGGAAATGATGCCTTTAGCAATGATCCGTTCTTTGCAGGATTTAAGAGAAGCATGAGATCAAATGAAACTGCGACGATTACTAAAGAACAAGAAGAGGTTTTGAAAAGTATTGCAGTCAAACGAGGCAAAAGAGACGCTTACATTCAAAGGAAGAAAAAGCAATTGGAAATGGTTAATTATTTTTATATTTCTTTTTCTTTTCTAAATTCTAAATTTGAAAAATTTCTCATTCCATGATCTTTGTCATTAACAGTCAAGTGATCCAAGCGAAAAGTTTAAAATTGCTGCTGAGGTTGGCCAAAAATTAAGGAGTCCAAGACAATGTCGTGCTTTATTCAATAGTTGCCCCTTTCAGTACACCGAAGTTCTAAGCATGATTAATAATCTCCGTAAAG
Source organism: Tomocerus nigrus (assembly GCA_019776505.1). Taxonomy (NCBI): domain Eukaryota; kingdom Metazoa; phylum Arthropoda; class Collembola; order Entomobryomorpha; family Tomoceridae; genus Tomocerus; species Tomocerus nigrus. The sequence continues at coordinate 17,018 of JABASI010001635.1, forward strand.
CCATTCAAGGTCAACCTGAAATTCCTGCTCAAGATCAAGTGCAAAACTTGGTAAAACGAAATAAACCATATTTAAATTGATTGTATATGTTTAACATGTATATCTTGACTATTAAATTGTTTTCAATTTGCTTATTTTCGTTTTCTATCTGTAGATAACTAAAGAAGCAATACAACAAGCAGTTAAATCTGCTACACAACAATCTCAGCAACAACAACTACAACTTACTTCGCCCTCTAAAAATGTAATAAATGTAGCTACAGGAAATGCCGGACTCGGAGGAATTACAAGTATAAGTCATCAACTTCCTAATGGAGAAACAGTCGAAATCAATTTAAAACTTTTGAGTCAACCGGTAAAATAATTACTTCGGAGATACGTTTAGGGATTTAGATGTAGAAAAAGATTGTACTTTATCAATTATTTTTTTCTGATTTTAGACAACTACTACTAGTTCAACAACTACTACAGAAAAATCAACCACTGCAAGAACAGATGCTCCAAAACCAAGCAGAGTGACAAAATTACCATTGTCGAGACCGAATGACAAAGAAAAGGTTTTCGACGATGATGACGAAAGAATTTACGAACATACTGCAGCGAATGCATTTGATGCAGCATCAGTTGCAAGCATGCGAGACAGAATCAATTCGATTGAATCGCTAGAAAGTCTCAAAGCCACGATATTGGCTATAGAAAAAATAAATAATGCAACATTAAACCGAAAAAAATACGGGAAACCCATTACTTACGATGGAGTATTTCACGAAGTTACAGGATTGATCCCCCCTAAAAAGCGCCATCGGCCAAATGAAGAACCTGTCAATGACAGTACGGGAAGTAGCAGCGAGTCAGCTGAAGACGACGAAGAGGACGAAGATTTACCTCTCACAAAACAAAATGAGGTTCAAATCACAATTCAAAAGCCTGTTACACAACAACCAATCCGTCTCCGACCTCAAATTCAGCATGTACCCCAACAAAGAATACGACCTAACAGACCAATCCAAGCAATTAGTACGACGACATCCCCAATTCCGACAAATAAACCGAAAAGAGTCATTAAATACAAATTGAGAAAGCCGACTGTATCACCAACAGAAATATCAGCAGCTATAAAAAGCAATTCAACATACAAAATTACAAAAGTTACAAAAAAGCAGAATCCCACAAACATAGTACCTTTTACAGAAAAGGAAAATGTGATGAATCCAGCAGTACACAAACAGCCACCCCCAACTCCTACTGCTAGTAAAAAGCCTTCGGGTAAGGACAAAGGAAAAGAGGAAGAATATGACGAAGAGGATGTCGATGGAGATGAAAATGACAATGATACTTCAGAAGAAGAGGAAGAAGATGAGGAAAATGATGGAGATGGAGATCGAGAAGAAAGATTGAACAATAAAAAAACTCAGAATGATACTCACGAGGATGATGAAGAGGCAGAAGAGAGCACTGAAAGGAGAGTCGTTATAAAACCATCGATTCACGGTCATCCTCCTCCTCAACAAATGCAAGGACCTCCTCCGCACGGGCATCCTCCTCAACCTCATAAAGAAAGACACCCACATGGACCACCTCATCCCGACAGACATTCTCACGGACGTCCTCCCCCGCAATTAAACCGGCCTCATCCCGAAAGACACCCACACGGAGGACCTCCTTCTCAAAGACACCCACATGGTCCTCCGCAACAATTACAGGGACGCCGTCCTCAGAGACATGCACAGTCACCAACTAAACAATTTTTTCGGAGAACATTCCATACATACAGTGGAAGGGGAAGATCGATAGACAACGAAGAACCCACGTCAACTGAAAAGCCCAAACATCCGAATCACAGATATCCATGCGGGGTTGATTCTACAACCACTGAAAAGAATATTCAAGAAGAGATTCAGACTACTGAAGAATCAACAACTTCCACACAGGCTCCTCCTACTCTTCCCTTCAGATACCCGAAATATGCCAGTCCTCACAAACCCATCACTGATAATAATGACAATTATGAGTAATTGTTAATTGCCTGCTGTTTAGTAGATGTACTGCTTTTGAGCATAGTCACAAGTCAAGCAATAAATACTTATAAAAAGTCAAATCATTATTAAATAGTTAAAATTTTATCAATGACAATTCAGTCAGTCTCTTCAGGGTTCTGAAATCAAGTGCCGACTAGAAAATGTAGCCTACTGTTTTTAAAGAATTTTAAAACAATTTACAAACTATTTTTGTTATTTTTAAGATTATTTACAGGGTACCTAAATGAAAAGAACTACTTTTAAATTACTGTATAATTAAATGTCTTACCTAAACATACTGTACTTAGGTAGGTACATATTAATTAATTTCAGCAATTAAGTAAGCAGATAAAGAGTTAAAATACTTATAATAGTTACCTTCTTTACTTCATTGTGTTTAATAACTCATGTATTCTAACTTTTTGTCTCTAGAACGAGTTCTTCCCATCATAATATTATTTCCATCAAGTTTCTACTTTTTTGTACATAAAATATGTCCTACAGTATGTAGTATTTAATATAATCGTTAAGAAATAAAGGATACACCTTGTTAATGAATTCAAATCACAAAACTCTCTTCTGTCAAAACTTAATTTTCATCCACCTACTTAGCCATAGGTGCATTTTCTTCATTCTCGCCGATCGTTGACATTGACATTGCAATTTGCAGGTGTATACCTCGATTTCGCATTTTGCTTTTTATGTAAGCTGACAATAGGACTTATTTGCACTTTCAGTTCATAATTTCTCGATGGATAGCACTTTTATTATCGTACACATGTACGCTTAGCTTATCTTATATTTGTATTATCATTGACTATTCTCTTGTGTAGCAGAGACACTAAATGAGGAAAATACAAGACATGGAACGATTGCCATTCATGCTGGGTTTGGGTACATGCTGCAGAATGCTAATTTATGTGTAGTTACCACATTCTTGGAAGGTGTATATGTACATGTACGGCACATGTTCATCATAAACTTTAAAATCGAGAGTGATTTGTACATGAATCCTAGTAACTATTAATTAATATGCGGCTGTGTGGCCTACTTTTTCAATTTTTAAGCTTTCTACAATTGAACCCATAGTTATTCAAATCTCTCGTACAAAAATCATAAAAAGATAAATGAAAATGAAATGATACTCAATACTGAATTATTCATTGGAAATGCAAGCAAAGTTTATTGACTTCTCTATTTTCATTGAATTAAATGCATAGAGAAACAATTACGATACAAGAATGAATAATACTCTAAAAGGGCAAAAATCCACATTTCCAAAAATTCAAATCATTGTTCATTGTCATGTTTTTTAGCGTTTATCGGTCAATGTCATGTAATACGATTTCTAATATACGTTGTCAAACAAAACTCTCGTTAGGTGACTGAGATACGGTTAACATTGCTTTAAGCGATGGGAACTTTTTACGAAAAATGTCTCACGAAGTATACGACAACGTATGCATGGTATGGCTTAATTGCTTATGTACCTTTACCTTATAACTTTACAATGTGTGCTCGACTGACACGCAAATACGTATTTACCTGAAATTATAATAATAATATAACTACTATCAAGCAAGGGAACCATCATGCATCAGCATCCCCAAACTAATTTTGCTGAGAATTAAGTCAATAGATCGTGGAACGCATGAAAAATGTAGCAAACGCACAGAGAGAGATACAATTGTACTAGTTACATTATTTACATTAGATTGCGTATGTATACGTCCATACATAAGGGAATGATAATTTGGGTTTCAATTTCAAGACTAGCCGTAAGATGAGAAAAGAAGTGACGGAAGAACTTTTGCTTGTCTTGAGCTACTTTTTATTTTTTCTCACCTAAAAAAGTGAAGCTGAATTGCATGTTGATCTGCCTGAGGTTTACAAACTTTGCATACTAGTAGCACCGTAGCACGTATGATGTATTCTACTAAATACAAGTTTACCGTATGTCAATGCAAGATTATTAGGATGTAGGTTTAATGTGTCTGCGACTAGCTTTACTTGTACTTTTGTCTATTAACATTCTACCAGTTATTATTCCGTCACAAAGTTGTAGTTCACATGAAATGTTTATAAGTGCATAGTCATTATTAAATCTTGCAAGCTATTACCTACACATTTCTATCCGCCTGAATCTCATTGTGAATTCCGTAAAAGATACGTCAATAGAGTGAAAGACTTGCACTTTACTTGGTTCGTCACTTTTCTTGTGTCAAATCATTTGTAATTTACCTTTAGTGTTTTAACAAGCATACCTTGTGTAGTTTCAGTTAATTTAGCCTCTCTCAAAGAAGAAAACACTCATAAAAAAATTTAGTGATCTTCTGTGCGTAGAAAATCACAAAAAAGCAGTTATAGGACGAAACTGTTCTAAGAAACAAGATAAAATTATATTCTTGCGCTATGCTCATCAGATAGTCAAAGTGAAGTTGAGGTTATGGGTTGACCAGAACAACTTGTCTCCCTTTTTCTTGGCAATAATCTAGTCGGTCACTAGTACAACGGAATCATCGACTACTAAGTAAGAGTATAAATATTAAGGACAATAATTTGCTGCTTCATACATTCAAGATCAACAAAATACTGGTTTATACTACCATAGAAGACAACAAGACTTGGCCATCACTTTTGTGTTACATTTTATTCGACACCGGTAATATACAGACCTGTATCGATATTGATACACGCTACACGTTATTATACGTTGTGTGGATGCCCTAGTCTCAACTACCAAACACATTAGCTATTTCACATCTTGCACACAGTGAGAGTTGACCTTGTCTGGAAAGGGAAGTGAATTAGTGAATTATTGCAAATGATGACTGTGTTGACGTTGACGCGAGTGCTGAGTTGTATCCTTTTTTGATTTAACAATCGTAATGCCCTGTTTAATCCTTGCGGATACATTTATACACTATTGTCAACTAAATGCTCTGTTACAGTGACTTTAGTGACATATGTACATACCTACTCAGTAGTGACACTAGTAGCCATATATTTCCCCTGTTCTTCCGGACTCAACGCAACTGTTGTGTAGGAGGACAACTTTGTGCACTGTAAAAAATCTGGAAATCTTTGCTGAAAGTAATGAAAGTGCCTGGACATTTTTATCTAGCTCTGATTTCTACTGTTTTTGTTGGATGGAGAACTCAAGATGTAAGTGCCAACAAAGTGTCAACGTATGTAAATACCGGATTACTTACTTTCAATTTTATTATCGTCACTTCGTCATTGTCAACAGGTAATATTTTAACCGTGACACGAATTAATCATCACAGTGTCAAACTGTGAACACATATTTATACATATTTATACATACATTTATATAACAATAAGTTATACATATAATATACATAGTTAGTGTTATCTGAGTACTATGAGTTGGAATAATTTGCATTTTAGGGGTATACTACAACTTACCATGCTCCCCACATTTGACTTCTGGTGCTCCATAATTTTATAAAACTGTTCGTAAAATCATGTTTCTTGGTATGAATAGGTCCGGTACACAATTTAACTGTTCTCCAAGATGATATCCCTCAGAAAAATTCCTCCAGCACTGACAAAAGAATACGATCCTCATTGAGACGAAGAGTGGTACGACAGTTTGGATTCATAGCTCCAGCACTACAAACCATGGGTACTTACAAATACAAACTAATTGTATTGTATTATTCATACAAATGGACATAGTATTTATTATAATGTAATGTACCTATGTAATGCACAGTATGTATCAAAAATTATATGTAATATGTGTTGGAAAATATATTTTATAAAATGTTATTACGAATTTTTAGGATGCTTGCCAAAACTTTTTTGTGGTCTTAATGCTAAAGAACCCGACGACAGCACCAGCACAATTAATGATTTGTGAGTTTCATGAAAAATATTCATCCCTAATTGTTACAATCTAACAAAATACTTACACATCTATATACGTAATATTATTACGGTTAGGTTGTATTATTTAAGAAATTCATGACCCAAGAAATCGCAAACGAGTAATTTTATAATCTATTTTTTCAGATCGTACCTCATGAAGTTCGCTTTCTCGTAAGATGCAATAATTTATTGAGCTAATTATTCATTAAGCATTATGTGGGGAAAAATAAAGAATAAGAATACAAAAGGCACACCTGCCTTTAGTAGAAATGTACAATTTTTCCCCTGCAATTACTATACTTGCCAATCAGAATTCGGGGCTGTGGTTATTATATCAAGACAGCATTTATTCCATTCCCCAGTCCCTTTTTCCTTATGTATGTAAATATGTAAATGTATGTAATATAAATAGAAGATGTAAACAAGTAAACGAAAAATAATTTTGTGTAGTTGAAGCAATCTACCTTTGAAAACGATTTCAATTCAGTATGCTCTAAATATTTTTTATCAATTTTTAGCACTTAATCTCATTTTCTTATCTCGGAGGTGTAAAATTTTGCAGTCGATATTAAATCCTTTCTTTTCAACAAATTCAAGGTCTAGCAAGTTAATATTTCGAGATTATAATTGCTAACAGAAATTATGCCTTTTTTCGTTTTAAAAATGTGTTGGTCTTGTTTCATTTCTTACACACATCCGATACAATGATAATTGCGTAGTCTGGTAATTGCCGAGAAAAAACTGATTTATTTAGAAGATTTATTTC
>JABASI010001636.1:0-23691 GCA_019776505.1 Tomocerus nigrus
GCAAAGTGAAACTACAGCGGAATTTTAATTTTTTTCCCCGCAAGGGAAATTTTGCCTTAGAAACTGCAGTTCACTCACGAAGTGAGTACTAGGCTGTAGTTCGTAGGATTTCGAATCAGATTCTAACGAATTATGAAATGTAATCAAATCTAACAAATCTGTATTTTAATATTTCCTACAAATACTTAGTTGATCAATAACATTAAGTAGTAATACCTATAATATATGGGCGTAATAACTGAACTTTCAACTTTCAGAAACATTTTGTAAGTATAATGTATACACTTCCCTGTATTATCCATGATTAAAAACGTTTCTACATTTTTTCAATGCTTTATAAAAAGATGTGCTTAGAATTTACTCTTCTTCCATTTGCATGTGTAGCATACATAGTTTGAAAGAGAAATGAGTGGTTGGTAGAATAAAATGTACAGATATTATCAATAAAAGTCACACCTAGAGTTATAATACGGAATCTGTTGGTAGCTAGCTGGGGTGAGTCAGAAGTAAGTATATTGGTCATTGGGCACGACTCACAATGCGTACTTATTCAAATTAGTACAAGGATCTGGTAGATAAATAGTGAGACTGGAGGCTCTGTCTCTTTTGGATGAGTCTTGCTAACCAGCTACTTGAGTTTGCTAGAAAAGGAAGATAATAAAGGGAATTGATGTAGGAAGAGAAGATGGGATGCAGCATCTGGAGTGGAGATAAGAGAGATGGCTGTGTGGCTGTGTGTATGTGACTAGCACAGTAGCAGAGAGGAGCAAGAGGAACTATTATTATCAAGATAAGTAATAATCCAGTATATATTATCCCGCACATAACTTAGTGGGTAGGAGAACATTAAGAGTCCCGAAGAAGAAGATCTTAGCGTATGCCTCCTACTTCTTCTGTTTTCCTCTCTCTCTCTCTCTCTCCTTGCTCTTTCTGCCTTGACCATAACACCATAAGTAAAGAAAAGGAGTATCATAATCAGAAGTAGTCTGTAGCATCATCGCAGAACAGTAGGCAGTCTCATTACTCTCTCTCTCTCTCTCTCCTTGCTCTTTCTGCCTTGACCATAACACCATAAGTAAAGAAAAGGAGTATCATAATCAGAACTAGTCTGTAGCATCATCGCAGAACAGTAGGCAGTCTCATTTCAGTCTAGGCGGCATGGCATGACATTATGATTATGATTAGGAGGCAGGATGACCTAAGTACCGATAAGGAAACCCGAAGGAGACGCGCATCTCATATCCTACAATATTCTCATCTCATCTGACTCAAAGTGCATACTATTATTAATAGAAGGACTGAACAAAGTGCTACAATTTGAATTTGTCTCTATGTATGATCTGATACGTGTGTCCATGTAGCAACTCAAACATCCATTGGCGCATATAAAACTTTTTTGGGGATTCCGCCCACCTTCTCCCACTACCTCAACTCTAAGAATCGAAATTTTTAAATTGAATGTATGAAAAAATTTCCGTTTTGTGACTTATGGAATTAAGGCAGCCCTGGAAGCCATAATACTTGTCGATTTTGAATAAAATTTTGTCGGTTTTAAGTAGTTTGTGTGGATTGTTAGTAATTTTTGCCGATTTTCAGTATTTTTGTCTATTTTATGTAATTTTTGTCGATTTCATTTTTCAATTGTAATTTTTGCCGATTTTAAGTAATTTTGGTCAATTTTATTTTCCGATTTTAGGTAGTTTTTGTCGATTTTGAGTAATTCTTATTGATTTTCAGTAACTTTTGTCGATTTCAAGTAATTTTTGTCTATTGTATGAAATGTTTTTCGATTCTAATATTGTATACATGATTGAGGTAGAGATTTATATAGCAGAGAAACTTTTGTTTGCACATATTTTGATATATTATTTCCAAATTTCGATCATTTTAGGTCAAAATGCATGTAATTATGAATGTTTAATGCCAGGCTCCGGCCCCTCCTAAAGTGATACTTGTATACGTGCTTGTGGTTGAACTGTAAGGATAGGCCAAGAGAAGACGGGAGCACCCAAGTCGCGTATATTTTCCACAAAAGAAATGACACTGCATGTATTATTTATTTCTCTCATTTATTCCCTGCTGGTTGAAAGCTGTTGGAGTCTGATGACTACCAGGCACAGCAGACAAGAAAGAGGAGACCAACCAGGCAGCCAGACGAATAACAAGTCTAATGTAAAATAAGCTGTGTGTGCATATGATAACTGGAGAGCCGAGGGAAAACCACAGGATTTCTTCGTGATAATCGAAAGCCGTAAGCCAAGAAGCATCTTACACTAATGTATAGATCTCTATCAGCTAATTTCACTTGTAGAAACTAAAGTGCGACTTCATTCTCATCTCATCTCCCACAAAACAAGTGAACCAAGCCGAACTTTGATTCCTCCAGGCATAGGCACTACATTCACATTAATTCCTCTTCTTCTTATTCACTCTCTTTAATAGAGAATTCCTCTCACAAACTTCTCTCTCGTGCCTTCAATGGTATCTTTAAAAACATATTTGTACTACTCTGTTGAAAACATAAAGCAAAAAATAACATTTTATTTGTATACTAGTAAGGATATGGATATAATCAAAATATCCTATCCCCGATTAGTTTTTAATATACCCACATACCTCACCTAATGAATTATAGAAACTAAAATCCATTTTGTGAATCGTAGTAGCAATTTTCTCATTTAGAAAATGAGTTCTCTATGTGAATCAGTCCATTATTGGCGATTTTATATTATGTAGCCTAAGAAAACTTTCCGTTTGATGTTTGACTTTGACTTTACCGTTTTTGTATGGGGAAGAATGAAGAATAGAAAACGGAAACGTTTTATTTTCTTCTCTGCGTTTTCCTCTTCGTGACATTCATGAGTATCTCTTCAATGAATTTGAGTTTCTAAAGCTAAAGCTCTTCTTATTATGTCATTTCACAAATTAAAGTTATCTTCGTCCTCGACGCTATTATTTCTTTTGAAATGACTGCCTAAAGTGTACGCTGTGTATGCTTCCTTTGCTTGGTGAAAATTGGAACTACATAATAGCTAATGCTAATAGTGAGCTAATAAGTATTACAGTCTGTAAGTCTGTAGTCCATTATGTAGAATTAAAAGAGAAAAACAAAGGAAAGAGAAACTCTTGAAATGTATTCTACTATGGCACTACTCAGAGAAGATCACAAAGCAGAACTAATCTATTGTGAAAATCGAAAATCCTCTGAATAGAATGCTGTTTACGGAATAAAAGTAGCTCTAAATGCCTTAATCATCTAAATGAATGGATTATAAATTATATTTAAGGACTCTCTTTCATGTTTAATGTACATGTACTGTGTTCTATTTATGGTATGTACATCTACGTTGTGCCTAGTAATCCCCATGAAAATCATCATAGTAATCTCATTTCTTGCTCTGCTCAGTAATAATAATCATAGTCACTGGTCACGTATTAATTTGGTTGGTGGTTTATGAAATGAAAGCCATAACTGGACCAAGCATTGCGAATTAATGATTTGGATACCTAGTTTACGGAATAAAAGTAGCTCTAAATGCCTTAATCATCTAAATGAATGGATTATAAATTATAATTTAAGGTCTCTCTTTAATGTTTAATGTACATGTACCGTGTTCTATGTATGTACGTCTACGTTGTGCCTAGTAATCCCCACGAAAATCATCAGTAATCTCATTTCTTGCTCTGCTCAGTAATAATAATCATAGTCACTAGTCACGTATTAATTTGGTTGGTGGTTTATGAAATGAAAGCCATAACTGGACCAAGCATTGCGAATTAATGATTTGGATACCTATGCCCTATGATTGTGATTTTGTGATACCAGTACAGTATAAAATATAATCCAAGATTGAAAGCAAGAATCCGTGTACTCTTCCCATGTATAAGTAGGTTATATTATTAATTAAAAGCAACTCAACGTTCCCGTCGCTGAATGTTGAATGAGAACTGTTGAGTAGACTCAATTCTTCAATGATTACGCATGGAAATACAGACGCACCCGTCTGTCTGCGTATCTTATGGACAAACAGTCGGGGTCCGGATTTACCGGCGCTTGCAATGGTCATGAAAGATCTCAGTAGCGCCTGTGTTTACCAATATCTGTCCCCGACTTAATTTACTAGTCTAGTACTTGACCCACCAGTCCAATTGCCAATGTACTTTTTACATTTAGCTTTATTTTAGTACTATTTGTTAGGTTTTGAAAGGATTTTGATTTTCGTAATGCAAATAATAATTTCAGTGTTTAAAAAAATGTGTGAATCAACCACTAATTGTAAAAGACGACAGAAGTTTATTAGTTTCCTTTTCACTCTTAATTACAACTAAGACGTTTTGGTATAGAACCTCAGTGCTACCTTTAACCGCTAACCGTAGAGTATAAGTGGTGTAAAGTAATGGACCAACGGAATGTAATGACAATGACGTGTAAATAAATAGTACGTAGGTAGGTATCTATGTAATCCCCAATTTCAGAAAACTTGTCAATCAGAAATACTTATAATATACACAAATTCATAATCCAGTAACTTGAAATTCTTTATGCGTATGAGTAACATTTCATCTCACGACTACCAGAATAATTTCTGAAATCAAATTTTCCGTAATTCTATATTATATGGAGATGGCTAAATGTAAGTATATCGATGGTTATCGAAAAGCCGAATTGACTTTACAGTTACATGATTAGTAGTAATTATAAGGTTTACAGATATAGTTGAGGTTGAGTTGATGGCATACATAATATAAGTTTATTGATGAAATCCCCATTTTGTATCACGTTTCAGTGTGCAATTTGCTATTAGGGAAAAGTTTAAATTGGAATTGGGCTAAGCATTTTTCAGTTGGAAGAAAAGTCAAAGTCTTGCAGTTTTCTAATAGTTTAACCAGAGTTCGTATCAGGAGGGAGGGAGCAGCTTACTTAGATAGTAATTTCCTTGGGTAGATGTTGGCCACATCTCTTGAAATTGGTTACTGGGTGCTTAAAAGGAATAATGGAAGGAAGATAGGAGGAAAAAGGAATTTAATTTTCAGTCAAAGTTCCTTTTAGCTTTCCCTTCTTTTACTTTCCTTCCGTTTCCTTCATTAGACGTTATCAATTCATTGGAGTGAAAGAGTTAGGTGGATATTGCTATAGCTAAAAGAAATCCAGGAAGGCATTACCGATAGGGAAAAGTGAGTGTGAGTGTGAAGTAAGCCGAAGTCAGAAGAATCAATTCAGAGAGAGAGAGAAAGTGTGAAGAAGGAAGGTCCTAACATATATTTGTTCTTGCGAACTTACATTTGTATCTCCTGTATAGAAAACAGAGATAAGTAGCTTAAACTTGGATTTTTCTCACAAAGCCATTAGTTTCCTTACGTTGGTTTTAGTAACTGTGAGCGATGTGGCCTAGTATACACCTTTAAGCTCATTGTCAATATCAATTCAGTTCAACTGGGTTAAACTGCAGAAACTCAAACTGCTCTCATTTCTTCTTTGCTTACTTAAATATCTAAATATAAACTGTGTGATATTATATAGTCCTCTTAACTCTATAATAACAATCTTGTTTCTTTCTCCTCACGAAACTATATCTCTGTTCCAAGTTAGCTATCTGTAACAACGAAAGAATACGCTGTTTCGATTGAAACAGATAAAGTCAAACTGAAGGAACTACTGCAATTTTTATCTGACAGTTTTCATTTCTCTTCTACTCCTCGTCTTTCCCAAGACACGTTCATAGTTATTATCTGTAGTTACAGTTTGAGCAAATGGATTTTCTGTAGTGAAGTCTATGAGTGTGGTCATGCACCTACTTACTTACCTAGCAACTACTAACAGATCACATCTGATGTGCAAGAATGAATGAAAGTCTTAAAGATAAAGATGATGTGGCAGAAAGTTAGGAAAGCACACACTCCTTAACTTACGTCCTCCTCTTTCTGTAGTTGACTTTTTTTTAAATTGGATTGGCTTGGTTAAAGCTTTTCACGAAAATGTGACTTCATCTCAGACTCCAAACTAACTACGACAGAATACCTTCCCTTTTGTTGCTGAAATCTACAAACTTATTATATGTAGTTCTCAAATAGTTACTAAATACATACTACTATAGATATATATATAGTGAATATATAAAAATGGCTTTCCTATACATACAGTTGCGACATTTACATAGAATTAGCTTAATGATTTACAATCTACCTATATACTGCAGTATACTTGTAAAAAGTAATAATAGGAAAAGTTCGAATGCTCGGAGTCAGCACTGTAATAGAAAATGCCAAACACCAGGCACAACTCAGCAGTTACCATTAACAAAAAAGCTTTTTTTCTCGTCATTTGCTTTACAGATCGAATTACCAGTTTACTGTGTGCTAAAAACACCAGGCACAACGCAGCAGTTACCATTAACAAAAAAGCTTTTTTTCTCGTCATTTGCTTTACAGATCGAATTACCAGTTTACTGTGTGCTAAAGGAATGCCTAAGTAGAGCATTTTACATACGACCACATTTAGTTTCTAACACCAATTCTAAAACGTGTTACATTTTGGTGACTTTCAAACTGTCAGCGAAACATAATTACCATTATTTGGAATACTCTTTTAGAGTTTAAGTAGAAGAAGAAGAAGAAGAGTTTGTGTAGTAGTAAAAGGTCTTAGGATGATTGTCAGCTACTTTCTACAGTAATTCTAAAAGGTTCTTCACAAAGACTAGAAATACAGCCACATAATATAACAATGAAGAGAATGTGCTGCTTTTCAAATGTGTTTGTGTAGGGACGTTCTTTGTCGCCAAAGTTTTTCACAATAAAGTAATATCTAATCTTTTAGGCAAGAAGTTGTTCAGCTACCTGGCTTTAGCCATTCTATCTGACATTTTTAGATTCGGCTAGATATAGTGCTGACTACTGAATTATATTAAGCCGAAAGAGATTAGATTCTAGGCGCTGTAGACTTAAGTCCAGAGACAGAGTTTGTAGAGTTGATGTATTAGTATTTATGTAAGTAGCTCCCCAAACTGCAAGTTTTCGTTTATTGTGAAGTGAGAAGTCGCTAGAAGAGTCTCACAAGTGGTCACTAAGAAAAAGTCAACTTGAATAAGCCAACAGACCACAGAGACAGACTAAGAGGAGTAGGCTAGGGCAGAATAACTTAAGGACGTAGGTTATGTACTTGAGAAGCAGAGTGAGATGAGATTATGTGATCCTTTAAACGAAAGTTCACTTTTGTTGCGTGTGTGTGAGCATAAGAAAGAGGAGAAGCGCAGGGAGAGGATGAAAGTAGGAGACACTTGAAAGAAATTGAATCGGAAAGGCCGATTCATATCCTCATTCCGATCTGAAATGTCGTGGGCTGCTGAGGAATGGAGTGGACGGAGGAGCTTTGAATGAAAATGAAATAATAGCAGCAAACGAGACTTGCAACGCTGAGCAGCATCCACCAATCTTTAATTATTCATTTCACGAACTACCCAGGTAGCCTCTTAGTCTGTCTTCCAATGCACTGACCGCCGCCGTTTGTTTTTCATCAGACTCAGACCACTGAACTTACCGAACTACCTTATTTCATTCAACATACGACCACGAACACTTGCTTTCGCCTCTTCCCTTCCCATTCGCATCCCATGACTAACTGCCTGAGAAACATTTACTACCAAAGCTGAGATCGATACCAAATAATCTCCTGCCCTTAGTGCCCTAACCATACAGCCACATTTTCAATTTTCTCAATATCAGATGAACTAAAGGAATTAATGCGGATCTGCCTTTACTGACGTCATTAACATAAATACATCTGATTGACTTGATCATATCCGGCTCCTAAATGAAAAATAAAAACCACAATTCTATTTAAAGAAGTGTCAGTAATGAAATCACAAATATTATAATAATATTCAAAATTCAAACAACCACAGTAATTATTGGAACATTCTGTTTTAAGGAAAACTAGCGCAGACGAACATGTTGAATTATTTTGAATCACATACACATACTTTTTTTCCAACAACTTAGGCAGTTGTCTAAGATTTAAAATGTATTTCTGTTGTTTTAAGAACGGAGGGTTGGTGGGATTTGATTTGATCCCAGCTCTTGAGATGTACGTGCTCTGCTGTGGTGTTTGGCATGGGAGGGAGTGGAATTGCATGAGTTGCATTGGTTAACACAATATACAGTTGGCCGTATAGTTTGGGAGTGTATAACTCAAGTCAACTGAATTAAATTGAAGGCAGGACTGGAATCTGAATGAAAATCCGATGGGGAATTTGTTACTGTTAACTGGCTATTCCGCCATGAAGTTTCCTGCCTTTTTTCTTTTCTTGACTTTGACTTGACTTAATAGACTCTTGTCTTGTTCTTCGGATCTGAACAAAGTTCAATGAGGTAATGAGCTCTTGGTGGAGCTGACTGACTGAACTGATTGCAAGTGTGAGCATCGTTAACCCATTCTATTCTGCCCTTCACCATGACTGCTAATGTCATGCATCCCCTTCCACTTTTAGTTGCTACAGCGCACATTATTACTATAAAGATAACATATAGGCTATAGGCACTAGCTACAAATACTCGTCCATCGTAGTCTGGCATAAAACTGCAATCATTGAAGCTTGAAAGATGTAATCTTAAATCTCTTCTTCCCACTCTCCATAATAATGCAATGAAGAGTCTCTATTGTTTTTACAGGTAGTTATCGAGGCTAAGCAGACTTGCCAGCCAGGCATTGACAGTAATGGAGAGAAAACTGTCTGATGAAGCGGTTAGATGAGCACCGATTGCAATTACCAAAGCGGTCTGGGCTGGCCTATTGCTCGTTTAATTAGTCCAGTGACTTGACATGGCTACACCGTCCGAATTCCGATCTCTCTCATGATTACATTGAAAATTAAGTGAACCCGACACACATTCCTTCTGACCAATACCAATTCCAAACTAACTGAACATTTTCACCCCCTTCATTCAACTATATAACCTCTCTGTAATATTATTATCAAATGAAATTCTTTCTTAATTTTATATACGGACCTCTCATGTCTTTCCTTCATTTATAGTTCATTACCATTTTCTTCAACTCTATTGGCTTCTAATATTTAGCAGAGAGTAGTATAGATATAGTTTGCTAACAGCAGACTATACTGTGGAATACAGTAGATATAGTTTTATATTATAAGCCTTTTTGATTCAACCTTTAGATCTATTATTATTTCCGACATTCTGAGGTAATCTAGTTTAGCTGACTTTTTTATTTTCATGATAAGAAAGGAAATAAAATTCTATTTGGCCAACGCAAATGAACCGTTGTTTTAAGGAAATCCTTCAGCAATATTTTTTCCGATAGTTGTAAATTATCCAAGTGCATATTTTTAGTAGTTTTATCAAAACCCCCAATATTGTTACACTTACAACAGACTGCATTTATTAGCATATAGTCGAAATGGAAATCTACTTAACAGTTTTAATATATAAGTTTCTTCTTCTGCATTTAAAAATACCGACGATTTTACTGTACAACAAAGATCTTCACACGTACTTTCAGCTAGCGAGTAATATTAAATGTAGGGCAATTAGGTTTGAGAGTTGAGTTCATGATATTCGTGGACGAATTCTACTCACAATGCCAACATAATTAGGTAATATGCAGTGATACTTGTTGAATGTAAATAAATTAACAGCAAAATAAACTTTCCTGAAGATTGCTACCTTACATTGTTCATTGTAACAATAAATGCCCCTAAGAATGGAAACTTTATGAAAGAAAATAGAAAATTACTACTTTCTTGGGTCAGTGCCAGTGGTGGGTCCAATAAGTTTGCAAAGAAGTATAATTGGTATGTCTACTAAATAATATTATATAATGCTCTACTCCCAAGCAGTACCTACAGCAATTGTTAATCGAAATAAGATTGTGAAGTGAGCATTGTGTAATTTAAATCAATTCTGGTTCTATGGAGGAAATGCAGCAATTATTGGTGAAAATGATATCTAGAATCTTATTATTGATTGTAGTAGAAGGATAATTTCTTTTAAAACAAAGTTCTAGGTATTCAGTTTCATTACTGAACTTCATAGCGTTCTTCAATAGTGCATAATAGCCAACAAAAGTTAGTATAACACGACTCGTTCACTTGTGTACAATTATGTTTACCTTTCCGAACATGCAATGCTCTTGTAGGAAATTCAGGTACTGAAAGCGAAACTTCCACGAATTTTTACTCTACGTAACATAAGAGTGTTGTTCTGCCTTTTTGAGTTTAATTTCAATTTAAGTACTCGTATGTTTTGAATAGAGTTGAGAACTAATTCCCTTTCGCTCCAGCTTTAAAGAAGTAAACTTGCAAATTACATTCTTAGAGAGTTTGTTTGTGCTAGTGTGGAAGTGCATTAGAAATTATCCTGGGGATAGTAAAACATTTTCTAAACTATTAACTCCAATATGCCACAAATTATGCAAGTTTTTGTCATTTGCCCTACCTGTTCCCATTAAAGCAGGCCTTACTAAGTTCATAATGTATTGCAAAATTCCTCTGAAACATGCAAATTGTAAATATGTTTACAATTTAAGTAGTTTTTTGAAACTTGATACTTAACACATAAAATGAAATGCTTAGTTTGTTTTAAAAGCTAATTAGGATTCACTTTTCCACCATAGAAAACAAGGCACTTCAAAATGCACTTTTATAATATTTGTGCTTCATGTACATGTACTACACTTCATGTACTGTGTTACATGTCTACGCCGGGATTTCGTAGTAAAGTAATGAAAAGTGCAATCAAACGCCGACAGCTACAATATGGTACAAAAATGAACCTGATATCATGGAGGTAGGTTTATTTTATTAGAGAATGGTCATATGACGAGGGTAAAATCTTATCAAAAGTAATCGGTGATAGTGTAGAGCCCTCATGCCTCACATGGACATATCTGTATTAGTTTACTGTAGCATGCAAGAGAGACTAAAGCCGAATTCATGTAATATCATGTCCACTTCACATTTAATCTTCGTAGCTCAGCTAATGCGCATAAAATAAAGTAAAATATTCTGTCGAGACTGGAGAAAGAGTGTCTATTGATAAATATCCTACTATAAAATGTGTAGCTTATTAGGGATGTCACTATATAGATGTATATATTTTTTATTGTATTTTGTCGTGTGGCATTTGAAAATCTAGCTGTGCTATTATCTGTTCTGTCCATGTACAAAATTCTCCTCTGTTATCCTATGCGGTAGGTAAACAGAAAGAAAAGCATCTTTCATAGTGAGCCAAATATCAAAGGGAGAAATCATAGGAATTATTTCTGGTTATTGGATCCTTACAGTCATTTGCACAGTGTGAAAGACATCCCTCTGAGAAACAAACACACAGGCTAAACGAATGCAGTAGACAAACAATGGGAACACGACACGACAGATCATTTTCCTTCGAAGCTAAAGCCAACTCTGCCCCAAAAAAGCATGTAGTGTGTAAGTGAAGTGTTCGTCCATTTCCAGAAATCCTGTCCGAGCGTTTCGTTTTGTTCTTTTGTTGTGTGTGATGCGAGGATGCCACACAGAAGAGAGTCTCTTTCTGACAGTCGTGTCGACTTGGCTGTGATGTGAGATTTGATGGGAAAGCGATGTTTTGTGGATGTGATGTGATGCGATGGCTACTAAGATAACGTTCGACTATATTATTTTCTACGTATGTACCTTCCACTTGCATGTACCTCAACGATCTCATTCTCAAATTTCCAAATCTCCGAAAGTCTTCTAGGGAAATAGGGAGAATCCGTCGGATATGCATGTAATAAACAAAATTCTCGGCTATAATAGGAGCTGAAGGAGTAAATATTTATTTTTCCTATCCTACACATCCCACAACAACAAGAGATACTTACCAAGGCTATTTTGGCTAGCGTCGAGAATAATAAAGAAAATTCTTATCAGATCTCATGTGACATCATGACAAGGCAAGGGAGCCATCGTCATCGTGCCACTGTATTGCACTTCAATTTAGTCAAGACTAAACTGTGTCGGGATGTGATGGCCAATTCCTACGTCCCTCTTATTATGGCTTTCTTTAATGTACAATATTATTAGTGCAACTGCTGTTGCCTCTATCTACTAATACTAATGCAATGACATTCCCTGATACTATTACTATGTTTCATTCTTTACGCTCTTTGACAATAATAATATTGCTATACCTATAGTATGTCTTCCCGTTATATATACCTAAGGATTTTACTGACGTTATTAACTAAAGTAGTTAAGGTGAGGCAGTAGCAACAGCAGGAGATGGCAATCTGAGACGAAACATCTGAAATTTTTCTTTACGACCTAACTTAGCACTTAGCCTTAAAAAATACCATAGAAAATCAGAAAATTAGTAAGGGAAGTATGCTAGAAGTCTCTGTGCATAGGTTAAACGGAACTTTATTGGTATTTAAGGCCCGGAGGTCTCTGCAACTTCACCATGCATCTTCATATAAATTTTTTCTGTGTCAACATAGATCAAACCATAATAATCAGACTAAATTACTTGGGATGGAAAACAGTAGGAAGTGCAGGAGCCATTTAAGTCACATTTCCTAATATATTACCAGCTGAGATAGTTACCTTCATTCAAAATTAAGCTCAATAAATAAAGTATAAGTATAGAGTAGGAAAATTTTGGCATTTTAGTCAAAATATAACGAAAATTCTGAGATCATGCTGCTTTTTCTACACTGCTCGCTTAACTAATACTCAGCTCGTCCTATAATGTAATATTCTAACTTGTAATACGAAGAACAAAAGAGAAAGTTAATCTAAAGCATTACTTTTCATCCCAAGAAACCTTCTCATCTAAGCAACCACTAAAAAGTCAGACGAGACCACTAACTTCTTCTAAGCTCTGTATTAGATGTAGTTCATTCAACTTCCCTCTAAATGCAATTCCCCTTCATACATATTCATGTTCAAGATCAAATTCCCTATTTATGCCCTATTTTGACTATACACGCAATAAATAGAGGATCCTCTCTTGCAGCCGATAGCAATGTCATAAAAATCTATGAAGCACTAAACTTCCCTGTCAGCCTTAAATCAACAAAGTACCTTCATATAAATATATTATACAAGCCAGTTAATCTCTAAACTAAGCCGCTAGTTCAATTTGACAGAAGGCTTACTCTTTCTTAGCTTTTAGTTCAAACAGTTTTCTCCGACGCAGTAAACAGAGGATGGGCACTCACGAACTTAATTTCCTGTCCACTACAAACCCTATTTACGTTCTATTTATTTATACAAGAGGATATTGTGCAAACACACAACTTTGACTATTCCCCATATTCTGTAGACCAAAACAAAACGGTGAAAGTGGTCTAATCAAAAGACTTTCACTTAATGTCCTTTGGTGTTTAATGGCATTGCCTGCTCATGACATCCCTTCACTTAGTATTAAATTCAATGGAAAAAGTACATTAAATGTAGATGATGGAACACTTGCACTACCATTTCCACACAGATGGAACAATGACACTCTACCATCGAAATTTAATGTCTTTTTATTCAGATACTAAAATAACCTCTCAACACAATCTGTGCACAAATCGGGGATAAATAAATTCCAAACACAAGCACATTATGTTTAGGCATTCCAATAACCTACCATCAATGCTCCTTACTTATACAAAATAAAAATGTCCTAGATTTACGTTTCAAAGATCAATAACGTATTGTTTATTTACGAGTAACAATTTCTAATGATACTACACGAAGTCTAATGAATCTTAAGAATATTTTTCAAATGCATCACAGGTAACAGTTATGGTCAATAAAACCGACCCTGTATTCTGTACAGCTTTTTATTTAGGTCGTAGCATCTGCTAATTGGTGTACACTTATTGTTTAAACTAGATTTCCAGGATAAAAGAAGTTTGCCTTGAAAGTTTTATACTGCGAAGTAAGGGAATAGTTGAAACAACTTTTTTTTTGCTGGAAGGTCAAAAGGGTCAAGTGGCAAAGTCAGTCATAAGTGCTGAGTACTGGCAAGGAAGTTTTTAATTATTAAAAGATGGTCAACAAAGTTGTTGATGTGTACATGGTGGTGGATGTGATGATGATGGTTGGAGCGTGTCTAGGTATACATCTAGGTAGATGTTGATCGAGTACATCTGTCACTGAGGACATAGAATGCAATTGACTGGAAGAAGAGAGTTGAAGAGTTCAGTGACTTCTTGATTCTCTTGAGAAATGGCAAGTGGAGAAAGTGGCCGGACAACATTACTTAAAGGACAATGATTTTGGCTCGAGTAGATCCTCGACTCGAGTAAAATGATTGAACTTGATGATATTTAGTCCACGTACATTCTGTGTCGTACATAAGGTGCAGAAGCAGAACTCTTTCTCTGTGTATGACTGACTGACTGACTGACTCTGTGTGTGTGTGGTAAGAGAGCAGAACCGTTGCAGACATCTGAGGAAATTGAGTTGAGTTATAGCGAAACTGAGTAAAGAACTAAGTAGCTACCTACTTCTCGTCTCCTTTTCATTGTATTGTGTGTGTGTCCAGCTCAAAAGCAACCAATCCAATCCAGCTTCACTTAAAACCGAATTAGGGCGGACAAAGAAAGCAACACAATAAAGAAACTCACAAGATTTCTCAGAGATCCTCATTAAACCACGTCGAAAGATTCTAGTTTCATTACATGCTCCAAATTGAATCGAACTTGTAAAATCCGCCTGACTTACTTAAACTCACTCAAGACGTTTACTATTTAATAGAAAGTAGTCAGTAAATACTTAAGCCAATAGTTAAACCATTTTATATCACTTACTGTTACAAATACAATTTTCGAGATCATTAAAACCAGACGATTTTCCCTGCTTCTACTTTCTATCACATTACTCACAGAGTCAAGTTTAATTGCCAGATGTACACAAGGTTATCCACAACATCCATTTTAATTTTCTTCTAGGATCTTATACGGATATACAATGATCAATTTATTGATATAAACCTTATATCGTATTCTGTACTACATTTTATGTCCTTTCTGTCTGTATTTGCAGAAATAGCAGATGCTTACGGAAGAATAGGGGACACTTGAACTTGTGGTTTTACTTTGTATCCAATTTAATAGATTAGTTCAAATAAAAGCAACCCACAGGAAAAAAACACGCACAGTGCGTTAGCAATATCAGAATGAGTGCTCTTAAAATTTACTGTCGAGATATTTACTATCTTTTTACTGTTCCATTAGTGTATTAGTGAAGAGGATGGGAATTACAGGTCAACCACGTGGGCAGACCTAACCAACTTTGTAGACCCATGCTAGCAATTTTTTTTGGGAAAAAATTTCGTTGACTTTTCACATTACATCTACAGAGATAACTCTATACAAAAATACATTTTAGAAAAAAATTAACAAATGATTAACATTTAATACATTTTCAAAACTTAGAATTTACAATTTGTCCCCTCTAGAAATGTGACGCAATTCCAGGGAAAATTAATAAATGCTAAAACATATTATCTTCCAGACTTCAGTGGCAAAATTGTATGTTTTCATCGACGGATGGGATGACATTGAGACTATGAGACAGAATAGCATTTATTAATTTGCATCGTTGATATCTGTTTGCTGAAACATTAAAAAAGTTATTCTTGGGAAGTTATTGTTGATAATTTCATGGATGCATTTTCTGCAATTGAGTCTAGACTGTGCAATTTCTGGCTGTATGGAGTTTATGAAAGGTCAGCGTGCATATTGCATATTAGGAACATTGTATAATAAGTTGGGAAATAAAGTTTTATGAAACTTTTATCTGTGTCTCTAGAGAAAATTATTGTGTTTTTCAAAGTCACTGGCGGAGTATTGTATTGTGGAGAGCGGGAAGGGATTTGGAAAGTTTATTTACTAGAAATAATTTTAGTAGCTACGTGCACCGTTTGGTCGACATTATTGCAAGAGTAGTGGAAAGTTTATGAAGTCCCGTTTCATTTTTATGTTCGCAGCAGGACCTCTGAAGTATATTATTACATTATAGACTCTCTACTGTCACTTTTCATCCACTTCAGTCCACTTCACGCTACTCTTGCCTACTTGAGGACTGTGTGGCCTGAGAATAATCAAATCCTAGTTGAATAAATATAAAATTTCTGTCCGCACTCATATAAAACGGCCACAAGTAGGTCGGAAAACTGTTTTTCTATTCTGTGTCGTTAGATTCGTGAGTGAAAAATCCAAAATCCTATATATCGTATGTTATAAGCTGTCGGGGGAGAAGAAGCGTTGTCGGTTGGAGGATAGCGTGTACTTCCTTCCATCTGTTCTTACAGACCGGAGTGAGTGACAGTGTTGAAGTTCACATTTTCAGTCTGTTCACATTTAGAAAAGTCAAACTTCAGGACGTCAGCTTATCCAGCTCAACTGATTCAACTAATGACTAGAGAAAACTACTACTGCGTGCATGCCACTGGATAAGTGCTATGCAAAGGAATACTTAGAACATTCCGCGAGCAAGAAGTGTTGGCGGGCGAGAGGACGGACGGGCAAAGAAACAAAATTCGTTTCGGCATACATACATACTTTTACTGAGATTAGACTTTTGTTCACGCTCAAAGAGTTACTCATCCCTTTTTCTTAATATTATATTTTCTCTGGGTTTTTTATATTTTCTCTTGACTTTTGAATAGTGTCCTATTAGAGAAGAGCGTCCTGTCTCTTTCTTTCTAGCTCACTCAGTCATCAACAGAAAGTGTAGACAAATAAAAAGCCTTTTTTCACTTCAGGCACTAGTGATACAATTTATTCCATAAAAGTTGACTTTTTTAACTCTTACTTTGCTTTCCTTCAGAATGCAATGGGAGAGCTGCTAATATTAACAGAGAAAATTGAGCACGTAGCATATTATATCTACGTACTCTGCAACACCCGCCCTTTCATCTCTCTTTTATATAACAGTCCTCACTTACTAATCTGCATAGTGTTTCACTTCACAAGAAACATGAGCCGTATCAATTTCAGAGCCGAGGGACTGCGTCCTAACAAACAACTTCTAAATAAATACTAACACACGCTTCTTGGAAGTTGTGCACGAGCCTATCGGCATTCCTTTCGGTGATTATGACACTCTTCATTTCAAACTCCTTTGCATACGCTGCTCATCCGTCACGTTGCTGCACGTCTTTGTGCACTCTATCCCATTATTATTTACACCCTACAATCCTAGTTACAGTACTGTATTTAAGAAATGTATAATAGAGAGCCACTTACATCCTAACTAACTCACACTGAGTTAATCCAGGAATTAAATATCACTCACAAAATATTGTCGTATTTTTCAAGCAATTCCACATCAACAAACATGCAATAGAATTTCTAATAATAAGCCAACCAAGCGACGAGGGTATTAGGAGATCTAAATGATAAATATGTAAATAAGAGTAATATTATTAATAAAATGTAGTGACGTATAAAGGACAAAACTGTGAAACCCCAAAAATAGATTTTTTTAGCTTCAAAGCTTTGACTTTTCTCCTGGGAAAACAGAAATTGATTTTCGAGCTCTTATTTGCAGTTAAAATGTGTATAAAAGATTTGAAATTCTTTGATAAAGTAGAGTTAGAGCATATGTGAGGATTCTCAGATATTTCTACCTGTGTGTTACATTTTATTTATAAAGGAATCAGACGTCACGAGTTGAATTGAAAATTCCTCTTAACCTCTACTCCTATTTGTACCTGTCGCAAGGTTGGAAGGGAAAAAAATTGTACAGTAATATTTTTTAACTATCATACGTGAAGAGACATTGAAATATAGCTTATGACATCTTATACTTGTTCCCCATGTACACGGGGAAAGGTGGCATTAAAAGCCAGTTACACTATAGAGTGAAGCCCTAACATGTAAGAACAGAGATAAGAGGACTGTTTTTTTATACAAGAGACACATGTTGCAAAAAGTACAATGGTGTAATGTAAGTAGTTGGCTGTGTGTATGTGGAGGTACATTAAGGAGGATATGTGTAAGAGGGATAGCTTGTTCCTCATTCACCCGACTCGCTACACAATAATGTGAAAGTAAAGGAAAGCAAGTAAAAGGAGAGGAAGGCTTTATGGTAGCACAAAAGCAAGAAATAGAGAAAACTTTTCACATTTCTACACTTCACTCTCGTCTCCGTTCTTTTCTTGATAAAAGTTTTTCATCTCCTCCTCCTTTCCCGTTGAAAAATTGGCATGTGTCTGCCCTGAGGATTTTGCTGCTCTTATAAATATAAGGTTAGCATGGTCCTCTCTTCTTGCTACTCGTCAAGCTACCAGAGCAAACCAGTAGGACTTAGACTGATTGTCATTGAGCCAAGCTCCTTTCTCTCTACACCCAACAACACTAATAACAAACTAAAGGTGTACTCTTATCCTTTTCTCTATCTCTCTTTCTGTTTTTCTCTATTTTTCTATCTACTCTGATAAATGTCCATCTGCTAAATAAGTTGGGAAAGAGTGCAGTTTTAGTGACCCGAATCCGCCCGTTATTTATGACAGGTAAACATGGGATGTAATTAATGTAATTCCGAAGGCTCCAGCTCTACTCTCTCCCTCTGCTCTGACTCAACTTTCTATTTATAATGCAATACAATGGGGAAATATTTACTATTTTACCATCATATTCCAAGAAAATAATTGTAACTTCAGGACAGTTATTCTATATAAATACTTGCTACAACATACAACGACTAAAACTACTGCCTACTGCCAGCATTTATTTATAGCCGGCTATTAGACAGACAGCCGACAGGTGACAACCATGGACAAAATATTTATTTCGCAAGTTTCATTGTACCATTGATGTAAAAAGATTTTTATGTCTAGAAATACCCTTGATATGGAATAGGGCTTTTCTTTCAAGGAAGAAATTAATATAGTTATCCAAAAGTTAAAACTAATTGCATTAAGTCGAAAGTTAGTAGTTATAATTCCTACTACACACTTGTACAATGACATGATACGTATTGAATGTGATAAAAATAAACCAGATCTCATTCAGACTAACCACAAAATCAAATTATCACAACTGCGTCTATTTTCAAACTTCGTCTTTTTGAATCAAACCATTCAAACAATTTAAGGAATCAGAACGGAGAGGTATACAATGTATAAACATTTATTTGCATTTCATTTGATGAGAAACATTTATTTGCAAAACGCTACCTTAACTAAAGTGAAGTTCTAGTCCAAGGCCACGTTTTAAGCTTTTAGCAAAAAACATCGCAATTAGCAATAAGAATTACTTAGGTACAATATATGTTAATATACATACCAGTATTTATTTACAAAAAGATTTTAGCTTTCACGTTAAGACGTAAAAGATTTTTTCTAACGTCGTAAGTCGTACTAATCTAAATTTTCTTATGCAGATTCATTAAGTTTCAAGTATTTTGAGAAATGAAAATTATTTACTTAGTTAGTTATATATACTAACTTAATTTACCAACTGAGCAGAAGTGCAAACTTTCTGAGAGACTCTACAGCCGAAACGCAACCACTGTGCATACGGATAGCTAAATCAAGCTCTATATTTGATATGATGAGTTTTTCTAAGAAATGAAAACATTTTTAGGTTGACATATCATAAGTAGTATCAACAGAAGTGACTAGCCTAAGGCTGACTGAGATCAACGAAAGAAGTCAAGTCCCCACTTTTCATCCAATTTGTAGACAAGCTTTTCTCTAGGGAATCAACTACTCCCTACGTCCATTACACTACTGCCATGTGCAATGGGAAACTATAATAGTAGGTAGGTATTCTATTTAGTTTAAAAGCTATTGTAGTTTACCTAAAATCTTATTGTTAGCATAAATCTCTGAGTACATAAAGACTGAGAGCGTTTTACTGCTAGCGATATTATGCTTAATTAAATATAAACATATCATTAGCTAAGTAATTCATTTAATTAAGTTCATAGGTATGTATAAGAAAGTTAATAATATGAAACTATAGGTGTACCTATGTACATGATTATGGGAAGAAAATTTTAGCTCCGTGGATAAACTTCTTGGCCTAAACGAGTAATACGTTAATTTTCTATGTACTTTGAAAATCCCTGTGCAGACGGGAAATACTTAGCACGAGTTTACGTTATTATTCTATGCCTATTTAAGAAAAGACCGGGGGTTCTATAAAAAATAAGATAATTGCTAACTTCATGGTCCTGTTTGCATGCATACTAATAAGGAAATAACTTCTGATGACATGAGCTGATGAAATTAACTGATTCTTCTGTTTATTCATAGAGCTAACCAAATATAAAACTGTAAATATTATTAAAGGAACTTTTCTTAGTTAATTCCATATTACTAGACTACATAGCATGCTACCTATTGTATATGCGTAGCAATTCTATTAAACTTTCACCGTTAGTGACTTTCTCCATTAACAAAGTTTAGCCATTAAACTCTCGAACGAACCGAATAAAATTGAGGCATCTGTGGCCACAATATACAAACACAGTACAAATAATATTTCCCAAACCGCAGTTAGTTCTCGTCCCTGAATATCACGCTAAGCAATTAACATTTGATTATTTTCTGTAATCCCAGCATAACTGTGTTAGAAAAGAATATATTTTCCCTGATGAGTTCTCTGTTCTAAGGTAAAATCAGTGGCCCATGTACTAATTATGCACTGATGAACTACGTGTTCAACAAATAAGAAAATGATTAAACGAAACGAGAAAATCCAGAACAAATCCATGAAATTTTTATTACTGTGCAGGGTGCACAATTAAACATTATAAAACAAATCTTTTAGTCATCGTATTATATATCCCAAATATTATACTATGATGATGCTACTAGCATACATAGTTATTTCTGAAAATATAAATATTAATATCATTATTATAATAAACGCGTTCAATTTGCTAGATATAGTTAATCTATGAAATTATGACTGCAAAATTACTATTGTGTTCACGATATCCAATTGGGCAAATATAGGATAAAATCCTATATCCATATATGGATTTTTGATGTTACCAGTTTTAGCAAATGTACTTTATCGCAGGTTTTCCGAGAATATTATCGTTGAAATGTATTCATAGAGATGTAGAAAGCTAATGTAGCCGTAAATGCACAATGATCAATTGCCAGAAGAAATTTCAATCCTCCGCTGGGCACCATGAAAAATTCATTAGAGAGCAACGTAAACGGTATCAAGTCACGTTCCTATATAGTTGACATGTAATAATCATGAAATGCAAAAGCAGTCACGTCCACACATTCATTACAGAAAATAGTAGCAGTAATGGACCACTATAGTTTATCATGGAAAAGAGTCACACACAGTCACATCCTCATTGTAGTTCGTCATGACATGAGAGAAAATTCTTGCTCCGCTAGCAACACGCCAACATTTCCTGAGACAAGTCGGGGGAAGCGAATACGTGCACTGGCTCCGATAAAGATAACTGTAAACAATCTGGCGAAATTAGAAAATGCCAAACTACAAAAATACTTAATGCTGGGGCTTTTAGTTTAGAATGCAGCAGGTATGCCCTACTTTCATCATTAATATAAACTACACTAAACTACTTAAAGTGTCTCAACAACATCCATTGTCACGTATCTAGAATATTTTCTAGCTTTCATAATGTGTCTGCCTGTTAAAGATAAACAGAAATTAAAGCAATAGCACTTGCTATATTTCGTCGCGTTTCATTTTCAATCTTTACTCAATTCTGCTGTACATCATGTACCTACTACAGCTCATTATGAAAATGGAAATTGTAGGCTAACATTTTTCTCTTACGTGTGTTCAGTCATATTCCATCATAATTTTGGAATAATAATGTCTTTTCAATCCCAATGCTCACATTTTCTCATCTCAGTATAATATTTCGATCCGAAGAACAGACAAGAGATTCTACACGATAATTATTTCTATCAAGCTAACACTATTCGAATCCTAACGATATTTTTAATAAAATTTTCAAGCAAACTATATTTTGATGAGCAGGTTGCAAAGTACACAGAATTTACTTTTGTCCAGAATTACTAGGTGCCTACATAATTCAATTTTAATTCATTCGTCATTTCCTAAATATAGACACCAATATTATAGACAATATTATTGTGTATGAATTTCTGTTTTCGGAACTTTTCCAGGTGTATTAAACTTTGTGTATGGGAAATGGAAAACAGGGAAAATGTGCGTGTGGAACTTATTCCATGAGGAGCGGTTTTAAACAGTTACATTCTATGTACAACGAAGAATAAATTAAAGCGATTATGTCTATCTCAATTCCCTACAGACTCGGACTTTACGAGGGACATCCAGAGAACTAGAATTAAATATTATTAGTTAACAAGCCGGACTACTAAAGCGAACAATAGATGGGAACCAACAATTTTACTATTGCATAGAATGGTACATAGAATTTTGGTCAACTAAAACTGCTCGAGGCAGTGCCGAAAACCATCAAGAACAATTATATAATGGTTACACAGAGCTGTGCTGTACTTTGGAAATGACATGGTGGTCAAGGATGATAGTGTAGACTGTAGACTCTGTAGACCTACCTAAGTAATGGCGGCTCTACAATCCCGAAGGCTTAAGCCTATATATGTCCAAGCTACGCCAAAAATACAATTAAAGAAATGGCGTAGATAGTTAAGCCTTTGGAGTAATCTGATCTACATAAACACTAATGTGTATGAAAGTTATTGTGATCTACAGTGTACTCCTACAGTGATGTACTCAATGTGTATTTCATTCCTTAATTTGTAAAATTTTGCTGTAATCCTTTTTTGGTTCGTAAATGTACCCTAAATAATGGAAATCCCAACGAACAAGTGGAGCGATAGAAGCCTTGATGGTCAAGCACAATTGGTCGGTTAAATTGCAATGATAGTACTATAAAATCCGCTTTTCTGAAAATACTTCTACTCTCTATGAACCATGCTGCATCCTTTCCTATGAAGTCTAGCCACAATATAATATTTGTTTACTATCATGTATTAAATAATATCAGCAATAAAGTCATGCGAGTGGAGATACTCTTGATAAGAGTAAGTAACGTTCCCAGAACGTTTACCAGATTTCTCACTAACCTGAACAAAATTTTTGTGTGTCGAAAGTTGATGAAATTCGTAAATTAAATTATGGTGTGGAAAGAGATAGTGGTATAACTTATGAACTGATATTATTGTCTCCCTGTATACTAAAGTACACAGTATAATACTTTTGTACAGATATACTGGTAAACAGGAAGACCATGATGACGATGGCTAGCAGTAATGAAAAGAGTGGAATTGATGGTATGTAAAATGTTAACTGAGGAGCAACAATCCTATAATAATAAAATGTGCTAAAATATCAATGTCACAATGGAATGGAAAGAAAAGACTATAGAAATAATAATATAGCACCCAATGTACAGATGCAATAATCAACACAATATTATACCATTTATTACAATCTCATTAATGAAACTGCAAGTAGGCATTTATCTTGTGTTAGTTAGTCTATAGGCATTCAATATGCTATTGATTGCAAGTTTGCAAGTTGCGAGCACAGCGAAACATTTCACGTTCACGTAACGTGTAGGTGCCCAAATGTAAATATTAACTTGCTTGGATCTAGTAGCTGAACTCAAATACCTCCATGCATAGAAAGTTTAGTTTGTATGTAGCATTAGTTGCTTCGTTCGACTATAGTTCATTGCATGTGTATGTATTGATGTTTATTAC
>JABASI010001637.1:0-23687 GCA_019776505.1 Tomocerus nigrus
TCAAATAAATGGTTGCGTGCCTTATCCGATGGAGAATAGATGAACAATTGGATTACTCTTTGTTTACTGAAAAATAGCTTTTAGGCACGTAATTTCACTTTCAGTGCGAATTCAATGTGCAGATACCAGTAGGTAACTGTTATTTGTGTGATGTAATATATATTTATGTTTTACATTGTTATTCAAGGATCGATAACCGCAATACAGATATACATTTTGCAAAGGAGTTATTGTTTTGTCACAATATTTATGTTTTATTACGGATAACAAAAGGCGTTTGGTTTGATTTGATTTACATGTTTTTTGTTTACATTTACAGCTGGTCCTGACTGCAAACGACAAGAGTCACAGTTTTTTGATACCTGACCCGGAAAAGGTGGACATGATCGATAGGATGATAGTTACGCTGCTGACCGCTTTGAGTGAAACCTTTCCAGGAATTCCGTTGTAGTAAGCTACACAATATTCAATAGTGATATTTGATTTTTACCTATGTTTATGTATGTATTCTAGTACTCTTTTCTGCATTTTATTTACAATTTCACAAATATTTACTGTTACTCGAATGCAAGTGTTACATTTTTACATTGATTAGTGGTTTTGATTTTGCAGTTTCCCTACTGTAGTACTGTTTTGGTGTTTGTATGTATATCTACTACATATATAAACTCTATTCTGTAGTGCAAATAAACTTGTATATCCATAGTTTATATATGTACATGTGTCGATAAAAGTAATTGTATGTAATGCATGTTAGTAAAAAGACTGTCCGGACTGTCCCTATTGTAAAATCCTTGTATAGTATGTTTGTCGATATGTATGTGACGTGAAAAGGTGAGTGTATTAAAAAGCAATCTCAAAGTTGGTCTCCACCAAATGTTAGGGCTTGGTTGTAGGAAATAAAATATCTGAGAGCCGAAGAATAATGTCAAGAAAGTGAATTGAATGTGTTCCAATGGAACAAATGAATTTCCATCTAAGAGATGTATTTTATTTTGCCTGTAGCAACATAGTGAAGCGAATCGACGTAGTTCCAGCGAAAAGACTCCAACACTTGGACTTAACATTCGATGGAGGGAGTAGCAGCAGTGGAAGTGGAAGTGGGGGCAGTATGACAGGAACAACTTCGACGATTTCAACTCCAGTGCCATATCCCAAGTCAAAGAGCACATCTTCCCTCGAGGAGAATGCTAACTTAGTCAACGTACAGTTAAATTTAAGTCAAACGAGCAGTGGCTCGACGAACTCTGCAGATCGATCTTCTTCGGCTTCAATGACTCCATCGAACTATCAGCATGTGTCTTGTGGAGGCCCCGGCTCCGTTGGACCCTGTGGTGGATTCTCCACTCAATATGCCTGGATGTGCGATTTGCACGGTCTGCCTTACCGTGAGGAAGTTGCATGGGTAAGTTACCTTTTCAATATTCCATTTTCATTGTAGTCTTAGCCTGGCTCTCTTTGATTATTATTCTCCGTATCAACTTCACTTTATAAGTAAAGTCCCCCTTCTTCATGACTTCCCTCTTGCCAGTGTTTTACATTCTGCACACAACTATCATTTTCAGTCGGATGCTCCTTTCTCCAGTATTTCCAATCTAGAGGAAACACATCTTCTATTCATTCATTTTAAATCGTGTACAGTGCTCAAACTGTTCTCAACATTTTCCGCACAACTCGACATTTCCATCCGAGTTACACCTTGCACCTCAAAACGTACAACATGTATCTCCATGTATGATGTATGAGATTCTTTCCCCCATGACCGAGGCTAAGCGTCTTATCCTCCAATTTTAAACTGCCATAATTTTGATGGATGAACCTGAACGTATTTCACGAAGATTTTCCTTCTAACTCTTCTAAGATATTAATCGAATCGATATGGCAATGCAATATGCAATTTTTACTGGATATGCATTAGAAATGAGTGTTATAAGGCAAAAGTTGAGTGTTTTTACTGCTCCTGCCTCCCACAATGGAATTAAGGGTATCATGCGTAGAATGCGGAAGAGTGAAAGCTACTCATTCATTCATACGTTAAGTCTCCGGTCTCTAGATGGAAAAATATTACTTTTCCTTTATTTAAAAAGAACGAGGGCATACCTCTCTGGCTTTTGCTGAACATACCACTGAAACTTAGGTTCTATTCTCCAGACAATTGAAAAAAATTACTAGTCATTTGTTTCACAGTCATGCAGAATTCTTTTCTTCGAATTTTCTCCTCTGCTTCTTTAAACTAAATAGAATAGGAGAAATGAGTTGAGTAGTTGAGTCGTATAGTGAAACCAAGTATAAATACTCATTCTAGACATTCCAGTCCTGCTAATTTTCTTTCTTTCATCATTTCGAAACTTTCCTAGGAAAATTATAGCTAGAATGGTAGATTGTCACGTAAGAACGATCTTGCTCTCCGAAATGGTAGATTCTCAAGATTTTCGTTACTCATTGATATTTCTGTTTTATCTAGCAGTGTTTTCTGTGGAATATTATAAAAGGTTAATGCCCTGTTCGAATGAAGGGGGATGGTAGCTTGTAGTTTTCCATGAGTACAAATAGTAGGACTAGATAACTGGATTTTATCGTACTTCTTGTTTCTCAGTATCATCCTCGTCGCATTTATCTAGATGTACGTTATTACTATTTCACCACATCTCGCAATACAATAGAATAGAACGAACAATGAAATACTATAGGGGGAATCAGGAATCAAGGGTCCTTCTCAAACTCTACGATACAATACGAAAATGTCAAGTGAGTCAAGAGCAGTGAATTTGTGAATAGGATGCAAGAAGGGAAAGGAATTGTACACAGAGAAACCAGAAGGAATGATCAGTCAGCAGGATCATTCGAACACAAGGAAAAAGAATGATGCTCTCAGGTCATCACGGATGAACATGAAGTAATAATGGAGGAATAGGGTGGCAGAACTACTTACCTAGGTATGTTACACTATGCATTGTACTGGGAATGGGAATTGATTATCTCAATTTCATTACTTGTCTTGAGTGCGCTCTGTTTTCAGATAGAGTGGTGGGATACCTACAGAGAGTCTCACGTCTCAACTACGAGATAGCTAAAACTACATAGATAAACGAATTAAGTATATTTTTACTGTTTGCCTGTAAGAAATCCTAGGGTTAGCTACATTGCTGATATTTTATACATGTTCGTTCTCCCTGATTGACTCAATTTTCATCCTACACTAAATAAGTTTTTGAGATAGAAGTATCATGGATCAATGTGAATTAATTCCAATGTTTTCTGTAGTGGGATAGTGGGAATGAACGTGACTTAGGCTCATTTTATATCTGCACGCGTGATTAGACAGTGCGGAGAAAACATAATGTATAAGCTTGTTGTTCATAGTCAGTATTGATTAGTAGCTTAGCAGTCGTAATACTCGTAATAATTTGTAGTTTGTTTTGACATCAAAGAAACTGTCTTCGTATTTGAATTTTGATCGAATAGCCTATAGCTATATTTAATGCTAAAGAGAATCCACATTTTCTATATATTATTATTATTGTATTATTAAGTACTGACCTGTGCTGACCTGTATAGTCATAGGTCATAGTAGGAATAAATACATCCATATTGATGCAAATTGATAGTACTTTACAATTAATTTTTGTTTTGATTTCGTCGAGCGAGTTGCGTGAAATTGCCTGTTGTAGTTAACTAGAAAAACAAATGACTCATTTCGGAAACTTTTTACAATTCCTGTCCATAATGAATTAAAGTATAATTGAGCCAGTTTTGTCGAGACAGACATTTAAACGATATTGAAGGATTTATGTATTTATTTATTTGCTGCACAGATAATAGATATCCTCAACACATAAATGTATAATATCTATGGAAAGTATTGGTATACAGATAACTTGGTACAACTGTATTGCAGTTGCATGTTGATACCATAGGAAAGAATCTTAATCTGCGAGAAGCATTTGGAGAACCATTGCATGTGACTCATAATAGCAGAAATGAAATTAATGAAAGCAACAAAAGTTACAAAGCGTATTCTTAGAATTCAGTTTGTCTGCTAATGCTTTACTGATAATTTAAATATAAATAATATATATCAAGTATCAATGAATTTTATGCATAGGTATCAAACATTGTGACAACTGACAACATGACTTTTCTAGCGAAAAAAGTCTTTAGTAGCTCTAACACGAACAAGAAGGTGATGTACTATGTAGTTTTATTGATCATTGATACTTTGTAGGCATAATAAATAATATTTTATCGTTCTAAATTAATGAATACATATATCGAAGGATAGGGATATAAATATGTATTTTTACAGTCTATTAGAGTAGTATGAGTAGGTTACAGAAAAGCAAGTTATTTTATTTATTTATAGTGATGCTAAGGAGTTGAACGTCGTAAGTACCATGTCATACCAAGTTGTAAAGACACGTATGACGAAACTGATATTTATTATTAACGATTCATGGCAAAGAGCAGCGAGTACAGAGACGGATAATTAATCATAATGGCACGTTTGATTACATGAAAAGAAGAGAGCTCATGAAAAATATTGCAAAAATATGCTCACTCATGTAGCTCGTTTGCTTTTGATAGAGAATTGCACTCAAGTATGAAATAAACCACAGCAAATGCGCAACTACGCAAGTATCGGAGAGTTAATAGGGAAAACGAAATAAAAACTTAATATTGTTAGTAACAGTTAGTATTGGTAGCTGCACACGTATACCTATGCAAATGCGTACAGCCAGGCCTTGCTCTCACTTCTTGGCCCTTGCTTGCGGACAAGAAAAAACAGCCTGCAGTTTGTATAATACGCATTGCGTTACGAAATGCGGGCATCGGACGGACACACAGAGTGACACAATGAAAGCATGTGGTACCTCTGTACTTCCTATATGGATCTATCTATTATCTATCTACCTAATAATAGTAATAATGGATGAGCCCCATTTTAATCGTTAACAAAACATTGGCAAATATTGACACGCATGCAAAATTCACACTGCATATAATGTAATAATGTATTAGTGCCTACATAAATTTTATATAACATATTATATGTGTAGGCTCAGAAGTCAGAAAATGAGTTTTGTAGGATTGTAGGATTGTGTACCTATACTATACTATTATTAGTACATTTATATTTGCATGCGGTGAGAAATGCAGTTGCTAATTTTAAAAGAGATAATACTGACACTTTGGGTGAAGTATAAGTTGATATTTGCGTGATATGTCTCTGAGAGTGGATTGTTTGGGTGGCCACGGAGCCTATAGTCATAAAAATGAATGCTAGTTGGACCGAATCCAATAGTCCATGTTTTCTATGCCGCGATGCATGTGAAGTTGAATCGATGGCGATGCTAATGCTTTTGGTGCTATGAGCATTAGTAATTAATTGAATAAAAATCTGTGTTATGTTTTTATTTACACACCGCGTGCAACCAACCGCATTGTGGTATCGAGCCAGTCTTTATATACCTACGGACGTGTATTAGTAGTACTAGTATGCATTACTTGAGAATAGAGAGAACAAGAAATCGTTAGTTGGCTGAAATGTCTATCGACTAGTGCCTAGTCGACTACAAAGTGCAGACATGATCGACTTGGAGATCTATTCAAACTATTATTAGAGGGCAAGCAGACCAGGGCAGCTTGACTAGCTAACGAAAGGAGGATATCCGTTTTACTTAATGCACACACCTGCAGGTGCTCACTATCTAAATCTACAGGCTAGTAATAGTATAGTCATGTACAAAATGTATTTAGGTATAGATAGAGTCAACTGAAGTTATAATAATATTATTATCAATAATATCAACTATAGCCTCAACCCTGTTCTGTTCTATATTAGTGTAGGAGTGTAGGAGTAGGTAGATTATCTGCAGATGGCTTGCTTTTGCTTGCCTTGCCTTACTTATTATTACTATCGTTTTATCTTATCTCTCCAAATAAAATAGGTTATGTCTACTTCGGGCTACTCTTGGTCTTGCTCCTTTGCAATTTCACATAGTAGCCCGCATCCGCTCTCCTACGTGAACGTAACTCTGACGGGAAATGTTTTTTTCATATCTGTATCTCCGTGTATGCAGTAAATTGTCTAACTATAGTAATCTACCATAGATAGAATGACTATTGATAAGCTGAAGCTTGATAATACGATATATTTGAATTTTTAACAATATTCCTCGTCCGCATAAAAACTGACATAATTTACTGTTCTGTACAGAAAGTGTTTATTTATGTATGCAATTGATAAAAGGGTAAGGGTGTGAGAAAACAAGAGATTTTTTCGATTGCCAGTTTCAGTTGGGCATATCAACAATGGCTTTAACAAACTCGTTATGACGTTAAAGAATTTTTTGGTTTTAAATTATTCTTTGCTTTGAAGTACCTATGTAATTGTTGTGACTTTCGTTTGGACACAGAAATGTAAAAGGCAACTAAGGCAAGGTCATTCTTAGAATTCTAGTACCTATCTCTTGATGCTAGCATGATTTAGATTGTGGCTCTCTACATAGGCTTTACATATATCTGTACATACATTTAGAAGTAGTTCAGCTCCTATGCAAATTATCTTCAATGGACTAGCAGTTAATTATTTTAAGGAAATGCAAATCTCGCATAAAGATTCCCAAGGCTAAAAGACATGAAAAGTTTCATTGGTTGATATTTTTCGTTTTTTATGGCCAGTATTTATAAATGCGTAGACTTTATCTAAGATTGTTACGTTATATTATAACTAACATATTATTACAAGTATATAAATATAAAGTGGTACACTGGGATTAACTCGTATATTTAATTATGGGCAAATTGAAGACTTGACCATTTATTAATTGTCTTTACATCATTATTAATAATTCGTTTGGGCTCATTTGCATCTAATTGCAAGTACCTACGTCTACGAATTTGCAGTCAGTGTAAAATTACCTTTTGCATTGTGTTAATAGGTAGTAAAATAGTCTATAGGTACCCATAGATGTTGCAGTTGCAGTTTGTGCTGATCTTATACGTTTACTCAGTTCTTGTAGTACCTGTACTGTCCATACGTATTAAGCCCACTGATAATTAGTGTTCATAAAACTATATAAAATTCAGCTTGCCCATATGATTGCAAAATTCTCAAGACAAAACGTGAACGGCTGCACCAACACCAATTCCTAATAAACATCTTAATTTAGGTACAAGGTACCTAATATTAATATTAAGTGTAAAAGCATAGATTTAGTGCACAAATAAGTTTATAGAATGGTTCAGTTTGTAATTGTGTAGCTCAAGGCGATAATGAGTAACAATTTCTTTAAGTATTAATTGAATGCACGCAAAAGATGTTTTATTTCAATTGAAAATTAAGTGAGTTGCGTGGTGTATTAAGTAAATCGTGCTTGCTTTGGGTTAGCACGCCAGTTTACTGTTGACTTGCATTAACATGACAAGACAGAAGTAAACACTAAACAGATCATCAACAAACACAATCTTTTGACAAAGGTAAATTATTATGGTGGTGGTTAGTTTAGTAAAAGCCCAGCTCATACACACACTCTTTCTTAGTCGAGAGTCAAAGAAAATTAAGTCTACAGTGCGGCAGTCGTGTTCATCTGTGTAAGTGTAGTCATTTTCTATATCTGAAATTGCACATTTTCCTGTTAGCTCTCTGATATGCATATCAGATCAGGTGGATGTGCTTGTGCTCTATAATACACTTCATGGATCAGGGAAAATGTAACTTGTCCTAGTAGACAAGATAACTGTGCTTCTGACACTATTTTTTGTTCTGTCGGGGATTTTCTATTTGTGCTGTTGACGCTTTTCTTAAAGGGTTGAGGGAAGTCTCTGTGCAGTGTGCAATTTTCACGTTAAGTTAGTGGTTCTGTTTTATAAGGGAAACTATTCTGATGTCATCTTTAAACTCAATGACTTGATTTACAATCAGTCAATAGTTACTGCTCTATCAAGCAATTTGTGAACCAATTTCACTCCCTTTTTATGTTATCCTGTTTAGGAAATGTTTTAATGGTGCTTTCCAATTTTACTGTAACCACCTTATTCTGTGCACATTTAAGTTCAGTGCTAGTTGTGACTTAGATTATTTTAAAACATTCGGAAGATCTTTTCATTACTACCGTCATTAGAGACTTATTCCATAAACGTGGAGATAATAAGACTTTAAAATGCACGACGAGACAGGACCTGGTGTTTCAAATAAGGTTTGTTTTATATTCAAATTATCCATTCCATGATTTTTGTTTCAAATAATTAATTATGGTTAGTACTAGTACTAGTAGAATAATATAATGGTTAGTAAGTATCATGGTAATTTCAAAAGCTTTGGCTTTGAACTGTTCAGGTAAAACTAGAAAGCAAAAATAAAACCTAGGTATGTAAATAATGAAACCGATTTTTTAGGTGTGGTTTAGTGTATGGGTATTACTTAGAAAGTCTTGGAATTAATTGTACTAGTGGGCTACTCACGATTTATGTGCATAAACTTATTCGAAATCCCATCCCATTGTTTCGTTCTAGCATTCTGGGTAGATGCATTATGATTTCGTGCTTTTAATCAAATCCGACATGTAAACTCAATTTGCAGTGAAAATAAAATATGAAGTGGGGGATTACTATTTAGAAGTGTTAATGTGCTGCCTCGCTGCCTGTGTGTGACATGAACATGACATAATGACTTTATTGTTTTGGCCTAGCTTCAGAGTTGCCATAAAGCGAGTTGTTCCCTGGTACAGCACTCTGCCTGGTGTGAATTAAGTGATGTTGTCGTCAGAATCAAAGTGGTTCTGGTTTCATTTACGTTCGTTGAAATGTCAACTTACTCACGACAGAAACTTAATCCCTTTCTCTTACTGCGTAGGTGAATTATTGTATTTTGTGTTTGCAGATTACACATTACTGACAAAACAGTCTTTACAAATAACCAGGGGAGAGAGAGAATGGGATAGGTAGATCCTTTTTGCTGTGTATTTGTCAGACCCTCTGGCTTTTGATTGTTCTTCATACTTCATTGTAGTTTGGATTGGAAAACAATCTGCGAGTATTAGGTAGGTAGTAGTTAGTAGTGTCTACAGATTGATCATGAGGTTTGACTCAAGACAGGTTTTGTCAAAGTTTCTTACGGTTGTGGAATAAAGAAATACTAGTCACGTTTTCCGTAGGAAGTTTACTTGAATATTGTGATTTGTTTGTTCTCTCTCGTCCTAATTACTAATTTCTTGAATGCTAAATGAAACAAAGCTATGAATTACTTTTCCATTTTATTATACAAATCAGAAACAATTTGACATTTCTGAGAAATTCCAATAGTGTGGAAGTGGAAACTGGTTGTTTTCAAAATGCTAAATAAAATTGGTACACCGTATCGTATTGTCTCTTTATCTCTCAATGTACTATGAAAAGGAGAATCCTTTTTCAAATCCATATGAAGATTCAAAGACCACATAAATATTTTCCTTATAAGTGAGTTTTCTACTATGCGTTAAAGAAAATATCTTAATAATGTCGGTTTAAAAGAAATTGCGATGATTGCACGTACTTCGGGCTTACACGCTTTTATAAGTACCTAGGCAGTTTTATAGTGCGTATATGAGATAAAAGTCGGTCAATGGGTACAAGTTGGTTGGCAGAGTGTTAATTTTTAGACTACTGAATTCTGAATGAAAATAAAATGGTGTAGGTAGCCAAAAACGACCTGATAATAATGGTTTAAGATATTGCTTTACTCTTTTTTGTAAAAAATTACAGGTAGGAAGTTCGGGTTAAAATATTTACTAAAATGGCCTTCAGTTTTTCAGTTACTTTTTAAAATATTCACTCACGGTCACGACTGATTCATTCAGGAATGCAAATGGAGCTATTAAATTAAATAACAATGAAATAGGATGAAGTGTCGGGCTACGGAATGATAAGAGCCCCACTCCCTTACATTACATTTGTGTTGTTGACTTTTCGTGTGAGCAAATAAATAGAGTTTAAATAAGCAATTAGGATGTTCTTTGTCCAAATTAAATTGTACATGTAAATGCAGTGGCATGCCCATTTCTTTGGTCGTTGCAAGACTAAACATAAGGTAACATAACGATAGAGTTAGTTAGTTAGGAGTTAGGATTGTGGTTAGTTTAAATGCATGCAAACGACATATCTATAGGTAGAAGTTATCTAAATAAAGCAACCTCAAGGTAGACATTCCTCTGTAAGAAAAGAAGGTTTGTTCCATATTCAATGGCTGTTGACCATTGTCATTGTAAATAAATTGAGTGCACTTTTATGCATTAGGAATGCATTACGGTAAAGTTAGCCTGGTGTGACGTGACATGAGTGCCAGTGAGACTAAATAAAGTATTAGAATTTCCAGACTTGCAATTAGTACAATGCATTGCAGACTCATGTGTTAAAGATCCTGAACATTCACAATGTAAATACATAATATAATATATGTATATCATATGTATATGGACGTTGCTGTATTAGCTAGGTGGCTTAGCTTGGCTGGTGACATAAATAAAGATGAATAGTATGCACATATAGCCATTATAGATATTTAGTCGAGATACGCTATGGCATGACCCTGTCTTGTCACACTTAGTTGCGGTCGTATTAAAAATGTGTGGATTGTAGAACACAAACGTGTACCGCTCTGTCTAATAAATATAATAAATAGCAAAGGAATGATTATTAAGTGCCTATAGATAAAATAAAGTACATTTGTGCACGTATGCATATATCACTAGCACAAAGCGAAGGATGTTAATTAAATTCATATTCAAAATCAGAATTTTGACAATACTTTATTTACGATCAGCTATAAATACGCCCTTGTCCCTTTCAAATAGTACGACCTACAACATCACAATACATTAGCAATTATTAATTTGTTCTCTGTGAGAAATTCTCACATACAGGTGTGGTTTGCATGGTTTTGTATTCATTTGCAGCATCATATAATTTGGTGTCAACTTGTCTAGTAAGAATCGTTGTATTTGTATATCTGGGCATTATATCTGCATATATAAGTACATACATTTATTTAGAATTTAAAAACATTAAAATTAAAATGTTGATATCATTGACACATTTAACACGAACATAACACTTTCAGTAAACTATATGCTCAATCAAGCGTGAAACGAAATAGTTCTAAAGTAAATAGTGACTCGTGTAATGAACTATGAAAATATTTGAAAGGTTGAAACGACATTTTTTCATTAGAACGGTATTTTATGCAACATTTTAGGGAGCTACTTATGCTCTAAGTAAACAATTTCATTTGTTTACAGTATGGTATGATATTGATATGTGTGCACTTAGTAGAGTGCAAAAATGTTAATGCACTTCGGATGATGAAATGAATTGGATTTGATCTGTGTAACTAAGTAAAGAAATAGCAGGAGCCCAGCCCAGTTAGTTGACCTAGCACTATGACGCTAATTATGAGTGACAGTTTTTATTCTGCTGCTGTCGGGTTTTGGGTGTGGGTCCCTGCCTATAAAAAGGCATTATGTTAGTAAACTGATGCTTGGCGAGCTGCTTTGTTAACATACTTGTAATAAGAGTAGCAGTAGGTAATATTATTTCTGCTTCTATGTGGGAGATAATGCACTTATAATAGGATTTGCTGCTTTTGAAGTGCAATAGAAAGATTATGAAGGCTCGCCTTGCTCACAAATAAGCAATATTATTGTGTAAAACATTTCATTGTTAAAATAGTGAAACACGAATGCAATGTGCCCACT
Organism: Tomocerus nigrus; assembly: GCA_019776505.1. Taxonomy (NCBI): domain Eukaryota; kingdom Metazoa; phylum Arthropoda; class Collembola; order Entomobryomorpha; family Tomoceridae; genus Tomocerus; species Tomocerus nigrus. Next base: position 11,730 of record JABASI010001637.1, read on the forward strand.
AGTTTTTGTTTGCTGGGTTGACTGACTGACTGACACTGACGTGAATGACATTGCAAAGCCGAAAGGTGAAATATAATTGATCTTACGGTTCCTTTTCAATTCTCAATCGTATTAAATAGTACTTAGGTACTTGTGCTTATTGTTAGAATCTTTAGCGTTATTGCATACATTGCTACTTAGATATGTATTATTTAAAGAGCTACTTATTTACATAGATATACATAGGAAATTGTAGTTTTCTACCTAATTGTAGTATTTGATACATAGCATGTAATTTTTTTGATGTTGAATCACAGTTATAAATTGTCGATGTTAGTAACTACGGAATTTTCTATGCATCCTACAGTATAAACTTTGTACATTCTTGAATCTTATAAGGAGTGAAACTAGCTGTCAAGACATAAATGTCTTACTCATTTTATTCGTAAAGCAGAAGCGAAATGTTTTGTAATAATGTTTGTGTGGTTACATTCAAATTATCAAAGTGACTACTATTTACTAATGTGGCATGCAATTACAGTAACATTATTGAGAACTAATGATATATTATATGTATACCTACTTACATTATTTTTACTGATACTACTCTTATGGTTACTTTCAATGAGAAAGTAGAGTGACAAAACTATGCAGGCTATTTGTTTGGTCATATATACGTAACTGAATGTGTTTATATTTTGTGTACTGACGATTTGAGTGCAGTACATATAGAGTAAATCGTTTTTTGACATTACAATCTTAGCGATACAGATAGTTGCTTGATAAACTAAGGTGATGATAAGACAAAAGGACAAGACAGGAGGACACTCTTGTCCTAATATGGACATCGAAATGAGATGAATTTTTCTAGTCTTGCCGAGTTCAAATCAAGTTTTCTAATGTTATTTCTTCTGCTGTAATGTGGCCAGACTCTCGAAGCTGTTTTCGTCTAACATAAAATTGACATAAAAAACTGGAATTGGTTGATGTGATGAAGGATGCATATTAAAATCATACCTAAATATTGTGAGTGCTTGAATACTCACCTAATTCAATTACTCACTGAATAGTGCCACATTTAGTTTTTTTATGGCATACACAGATACATATGCCAGCAAAGCAAGTAAGCGATTTGTTGTTTAATTAATACAATTCGTCAATTTTATATGTATTTGCTGTACTGTCTGTGAATGTTTCAATTTGTTAATATTATTATGTTCAAAATTGTTGAGTGTTTCGCTTTTGAAATGCATTTTACGTGGTATTACAGATCTGTATTACGTGGTATCTGCATTGTTGTTAGTTTTTATATGGGACATAAACTAAAATGTAATTATGAGCTGTCAGTTTTACGCTTTATTTGATTATTTGGTAAGTACGAGTGTAGTATAAGTATAAGCATGAAACACCGACATGTCATAATATGAAATAGATTCCTTTTGTTATTTAGTGTAGTTGGCATGTTAAGTGTAATTCCTAGTATTAATTAATAATCAAAACAACCATTACGAATTTTCTTGGTAATTCTGTTTCTTTTTCCCATTTCAGTGCTGTGCCATTTTCGGTTAGTGTAAAGAATACTATTACTTATACACTTATACTGAATGCAATGAACGTATTCGAAAGATATGGAAGAATGTAAGAAACTTGGTATGTAAAAACGTTTCTGTGTCTGGAAACGAAGTTGAAAAGTAGAATTGTAGCAGACAGTTGCAGTTGTCACTGCCACTTATGTGCTTGTTAAAGGCAAGATTGCTCTAAAATGAAAACACGAACACATTTTTCGTTTGTTGTTTTTGTGTGGGCCAGAAGAAAATCTTGTCTGTCTACGGAATGTTGTGCACATTTATAGTTTGTGTGTTGTTTTTCCTGTCTATGTATAGTATTGGATTGATTTAGATTAATAGAGCTAGACAAGTGTAGTTGTAGTACTGCCTGTAATGCAAATGGGAAATATCTATGAACTGCGTTCACATTAAAACCTCATGCAAAATTGTCATGATTAGCTGATTAGTACATGTAGACTCAACATTGGCACATATCGTATCAATACGTTACTTAAACATCAAGAAAGTGATATTGAATTAATTATATTGCATATTAATGTGTTACTGGTTAGCATCCAATCATAATACATAATGATTTATTTGCATTGCATGAAATAAATATCTATAATTATGTTTTATGTTATGTCAATGAGTTTGGATATGTTGACTTAATTGGCGTAGCTGACATAAGCTAACTATGTGTGCAAAATATTAACTGTATTTTTTATTGTTGAAGCCGAAGAAGGTAGGAGGTACACTGTCAGAATACTTATGTTATGTGAAACTTGTCTGATTCGGATAAGAAATTGTAGTACGCACATTTTATGCTAAATATTCCAACCCATGCACTGGTTCAGTGTGTGAATTGTAGTTTGCCAACTAAATCATATCCACATGTGTTCGTTATGTTTCGGTAGTGAGATATTGTCATCCTGCTATTCCTGTACATAAATGATCTTTCCTTTGATCTGTATGAGTCTTTTGTATTGTCTTTTCCTCGTTTGCATTCATGGTTTGTAGTAAAGCAAGTTTTATTGATAATGGGGTGTACTGGAAGGACAGGATGAACAGCATCAGATTTACATATACGTAACATAACAACACGGAATCTCTATTGTGCATTGTTTTATGTGTACAGATAAATGATATGTTCCTAAATATAGAGGATTTCATATGCCTACATAATTGGACGTATTGACAAGTACTACCAACTACCAAGTTGAGTATACTAATAAGGATATTTGTAGCGGAAAAGCATATAACTATGTAAGAACCTGATTGAGACGAAAAACTTTGTGTTATTTAAGCATGAAATATCCATAGAAAATATTAACCTATAGGTAACGTGAATTTATATTGTAGCTATATTAATATATGGATATATTATAGCTTATTATTGTTAGCTAGAAAGATAAGGATATATCTTGCTGCCTTTATATCCTGTGTATATGAACATATCAGTGTTTTATGCAGATATTGTAATTTTATGGCTGTAGTTCTAATTTTTAATATTTTTTGTAAACGAAAACATTGGTTGTATCTATGCACATCGTTGGTATCGTTAGTAGTCGATAATAAAGTATGTTTTGGTGTAGAATTTGTAGGAAGACGAGGAGGACGTGCGTTGTAAATTGCAATCTTTGCTACAGGCCAAAAGCGTCAAACAAACGGATAGTTTAGACTTTAAGAGTAAAGCAAGGGCTTATGCGAGCAATGCCGTTATTTTTCTGGCTTATCAAATGAAGGTGCTACGAATAGTGAATACTATACACACCTCTTTTGGTGGCTGGACTGTTCTTTATTATGTAGTAGGTACTTGCATATGGCTTTGCATTTACTGAAATAAGTAAGGTAGAGGAATCACGCAGTCTGTCTCTCTACCTGTCTATGTATGTATACAGTGTACACCTTACTTTTATACACAAGTGTATGTATAGTAGTGTGTATTGTAATCTGGTGGATGAATGCAATAGATAGCTATTAGAAGAAATGTGAATGTATTGTAAAGAATATCCTCCTCTTTTCCATCCTGTCTGACTGACTGATCGTCGTGAGCTTGTTTCTGAGTAATAAGAAGGCGAGTGCTGATAAAATGTATATTAAGTATTGGTTAGAAGGGACTGGACAGTAGAGAAGAACACGACACTCAGTTCGTGTCGTATTGTCAGTGGACGTGTTGTGCCTCTGCCCTTTGCTTGCCTCTTTTTTGATTTTCACCTGTTGGAAATTCTAACCTGAGTTAATACATACGGTTCAGTTAGCGATTAGGTTATTTGTTTGAATTTGGTTATGACAGTTGTTATTTTTTGTAGTTACTGTGAAGAATCAGACTTTTAAAAAAAGAGAGAATTGCGTAATCGGATAGTAGAGATACGTTAGTGGTTTTTACTGTAATAGCAAAGTGCAGGGAATTAAAGTTTAGTGAAGTAAACTCGAGTGATGTTAGTTCCTCTGAATTCCCTCCTGCTCTAACTGAACTTGAGTCCATAATAACACACTACTTGCACCTTAAATATTATTTTCCACAATATACAAAGATACATAGATTCAGAGACGTTGTGTAATATGATGTGTGTCGGCAACTCCCTTTACGTTTCTTAACGAAGCGAAAGAATTCTATAGTGATCTGTACAAAGTGCGAGTCGAATCATCTCATCCATCCGTTTTTGGTGCTTACTTATTTCTAGTAGTGGTTCTTTGCTAGTAGTTTGGATTTGGATATTGCTTTTCATGCTACGTTTAACGTGAAGTTAAACATCAACGTGTTACTGAATACGGCTCTAAACTTTTATGTAAACATTTCGTAGACGTATATTATTTGTGTGTGTATGGTTTACGTTTTTAGATGTGTACAATGTAAGAAAGAAAGGTAGATGTAGTGTTATTAAAGTGTTGAAAGGCAAATAATGATTTCGAAGCGTAGAATGCCGTTGTGATCAAAGCAAGTGTTAACTTCCTCCCCGAAAAGAAAACCACAAAAAGCTTTGGTGTGATGTGGAAGCTATTAGGAGCATATTTCATCTCTGTGGCCAGACTTGACTTCTCTTCTTCACTTGCTAGTTTGCTAGAGGAGATGTTATGTAAGTAAGGGTTGTTTTGAGTTGTGGTCTAACACGAACAGAAGCGTCAAACGTGGTTTTCTTAGTTTCAGTCTGAACATTACTTAACTTTCAATAGGTAATCCAATCCAAAGTTCTTCTAAAGCGGCTAATACTTCTTTTCTTCCCCACAACATACATCACATACAAAATACGTGTACATAGTGTGTGAGTAAAAGACTTGGCCGGAATATTTCTCTATTGGATTTAATGTTAAGTCAGGTGCATTGAGGATATTGAATTTATTTTCATCGTGAAAAACTTATTTTATTAGTAGCTAGCTGTTTGGACCTTGAGTTTGTGTTGCGACTGTGACAAGAAAAGGAAAATTGGAGAATTTCTTGTGAATTCCGTTGCATTGTGTTATTTGTTCTCCTAGCAGAGTCCTTCTCTCTCTCTCTTCTGTGTGTTTCGTGGCATATGAAATCGTAAAGTGAGTATTTCTTAGACTGACCGGAGCCCTTGTTCGTTGGGTCACTGTTTGAGTGACTGTTTTCGGATCTGTACTTTGTCTGTCTGACACTACAAAGTTTTCCCTTGACTGAAATCTAGAAGATTGAACAGAGTGAGTTTCTCAGGCTCTTCCGTCGAGATGAAATGACTTTTCAGCATCCAACCAACGCAGTTCGTCTTTCTCTCTAATGTCGTGACCGTGAGTAAAGTAAGAAAAAGTTTTGCTCTTTGCGTGGCTTAGTTTTCTGAAAAGTGGAAAAGTGTGTATACTTGTACGTTTAGTTTACAAGGACAATCTATAGAAAACAGTGCGTGTAGTGTATCTATAGATGAATTTCCTTCTAGTCTAAGTTCTACTCCTAGTAGTAGTATCCATTGCCTAATAGGATGTAATAGTCGGCTTATCTAGGGGAATTCTAACTCACTTGTCTGTTAAAAGTATAATAAAGAATGGGTAGCTAGCACAAGAGAAAACTTTAGTCACTCAAGTGAAGTGAGAGTCCGCAAGGAATTGCGGACTGGGCTTTATCCGATTTTCCCATTTCGGAACTTGTTTAGTTCTCTGTGAATATGTAGACAGATTCCGACCTTTCGACTCTATTTTAGCTTAGGCTTTAGCTCTGACTTTGTCATTTTTTCTTCCTTTCTACTTGCCATTTGTTCTAATTGGAGGGGGAGGTAGTGTAGGAAAGTAACTATTTATGTATGTAGGTTGGAAGAAAATGTACTTATTTCAGACAGCGTAGTTAGTTTAGTACAGATGAAAATAAAATGGGAAATGTTAACTACATTTTTTCTTTCCGTGTTGTAAAGCAATAGATCTTGTTCTATACTTTACTGTTTATAGTTTATATAAATGTATGTAAGCAAATGACTACAGAACCACGAACCTTATGATCTAATAATAATGGTAATGAAAGGGAATAGGTAGATTATGTTCATTCGTATATATATTAACAGGCAGGAAGCATGGCATGGCACTCCATTAGTTCATCCAACCAATTTTGTTTACAAACCAGAGAAGGCCTGATCTTATTGGATCTCGAATCTACATGCACTGACTGACAGAACGAACAGAACTGTTTATCTCTGTAGGAACTCCAAAGGAGTTTCTCCTTCTCCATTCATTATTAATGAATATTCATATTATGCATGATATAACAAAAGCTCGTTTATCAACCCTTCGAACAAGAATATTCAATATATAGGTAGGTGGATCAATAAAACTAATGAAATTAACCATCTTGCTTACATTTATGTTTGCACAAGTATTTTATAATCCTGTAATGTAAGTAGTAAATGGAATATTTATTGTAGTTTCATTTCGTATCCTTACATCGATCGGTGATATACAAATTGAGTGTAGCTGACATTTCTATAACTTTTTTACAGCCGTAAAATTGGATTTGTAGCAAATTGCGTAGCTACGTTTGTATAGAAAATTGTACAACTGTACAGATATTGAATTGCATTGGAAGAAACTATCTTCCATTTGCTAGAGAGATCGAGTTACCGATAGGTTTTATGAAATCTCTATATAGCATGATGCTAGTAGATAACCACCGTACATAGTACGAGCACAGTTGGGTGAGCAAGAAGATAAGCATTCCGTTTTATGCGAAGGTGAACTTAATATCTGAAATTCTCGGGAGGTATAACTAAAATTCGATAACCTGAGATATATTACATATTTTATGTAAACCTATTCAGCCACGTGCACCAACGGTCGTAGTCTTCACCATTCACTTGCAGAATAAGTCTTAGATCTTCAGATTCAATAATTGACTTACTTTTGCTGCTAGATCTTATACTAGTCAGTCCCTCTCTCTCTCATCTCCTTTCTTATCAGAAGAGTGCTACGCAACAAAATGAAAGGATTTCTTGTTGTAAATTACATTCGTATCTTCGTAGATTGGTATTTCCAATATTCATAATTGCCTACGATTTTTTCCTTCTTCTTATTACAAGTATGGTAAAGAGCCCGTTCTGGGTTTTGAACATGAATAATATATACCTGCTTGTATCTGGTGTGATGAAGTGCAGAGTTTAAAAAAGTTCCTATTATACTGCAGAGTGTAATTTATGCAATTATCTCAAGAGTTGTCCTATATGATGCTAATGTTATTACACACTACGGAGTCGTCTCTTCCTTGTTTCATTAGGAGTTGGCTAAGTTTGTATCATCCCTTTTCCTGGTTCTTTGCTATTGAAATCCACTCCGTATAAAATGGATATTTTTGAAGAGCAAAGTATACATTTTTAGTCGACAAGTTTGTAAGTAGACGCTTCTTTCTGTTTGCCAACCAAGTGAATGGATTCAGATTCTCTGATATGCCTCTGCCTGTCTGAATCTGTAAGCGAATCTGGTTCGTGTTACTCAATAAATGTAATTTGTTTTGTTGGGACAGACTGTAGCGATCATCTTTAGCGGAGTCCTATAATAACTGCAGGCTTTATTTGCATTTTAAATTATTCATCGAATGAATGTCTGAAGGTACTATCTGTAATACTTGTGAAATAATAATAGTACTGTTCTATGTGAAACTGCCTTATAATACAAAATTACAGATATAGCAGTAAGTCGGGGCGATATATATAGTAGTAGGATACTTTACGATTATGAGGCTATATTTTAGTTCAGATTCTGTAGATGTCTACTATCTATTTATGGGGCAGAAACGGTTTGTTAATATTATGATAACAGAATTTTGCATCTGACTTAAGATGATGAATTAGTGCTTAATTATTTTGGATCCAGAAATCCCTTTTATGATACAACAAATAATCCCCTGAAGAGATTTTCCAGGTCTCGATCACACGTGTGTGTTTAATCGTAATAATGTCTTGTTTAATTTTGGGTCTGAAAAATTATTGCTATATTTTGGCATAAAGTAGCAAAAATGTTATATTTTTGTAGTTTTGGTACATTTTATTTTCGTAAACAAAGCACCTTAGCATACTGAGATGGTGACCTGTAAACACTGGCAATATAAATTCAATACTCTCATCATTTTATGAAGAAGAAATAAATAACACAGGAAAGCTAGTCGATGCAGAGGAAGTGGATAGATTACCAATAAGATTACCAAGTAACATAAAGTACATACCTAGGTAGGTAAGTCGCTAGAGCGAGCAGAACGAAGTAAGCTAATTAGATAATTTCGACCTACATCATTTAAATTCAGTTAGACTTGTTAGTAAGCTGTTGTTTTCAACAGACATTTCTCATTCCAATTACTGCATGCATGGTGGCAGGCAATTAGGCAAAGTAAATAAAGTCACACATACATACGATGTGGTTCATTTACAGCAATCACCGACTCTGGGGGATGTGCCACAATGAGAGCAGAGCACTCGCACTATCGTTGCTACTTTTTGTATTTATAGATCTGAACGTGAACTCTCTAATTGATTTCATCACTAATGGCTTAACTTTTTTCTGGTATATTGCATTTTCATTCCACAGCACATGTACATGACACTAATAATAGTTTCGAGCACAGAAATTGATAAATCTAATGCAGTTAGCTTCGTTTGTATTTTTAGGTATGAAATTCTTGAGAATTCAGATTTGAGCATAAAGGGTGTCCCGGATATTATGACATAAATCTTGTCCGTTTTGCTCATGGGATCCATGGTTCAGGCTGCTTAGTTGTGTAAATAGGGCATCTGTATTTTTATGAGTAGTGTTACTGTAGGTAATAAGTAGTTGGTCATAAAGTTCCATGTATCTATATAGGCATGTAAGATGTAGTGAAAGGAACTTGTGAGTTGTGGTGTGTTACACGATAGGCTGTGTTATGCATTCTGTGGGTACATATACACGTAATATTATTCCTTTTAAGATATGGTTAGATTCTTTGGATTCATATAAGAAAAAAGCTAAAACTTATCTGCTGCGTAATAAGTGTTACAGACTGCGGGCGGACTGTATCGCTATATTATCGTGTTGTATTCTAAATACATTTATTGTATAGTGAATTTCTTAGATGATATTTTGTGTGTAGATAAGCTAAAGCTAGGAAATGTTCGCGAGAAAAACGACGTAAAAATGTAGGTAGGATTGCATTACAAAAAGGTACACAACAAAACGGTAGTCTGCTGTAGTGGACAGAAAATGTCTGAGAATTTGGAAAGCTGTGTCCTACTCGGGCGATTGTGTGCATGGCCTTCCTGGCCTCATACGATCCTATCTATCTTCGCTATCTTCTATCAAAATACGAGTAAACATTCCAATAACTATCTCTATAGACACTCTTAGTCTGACATTTTAGCTATACGTATAGCGTAAGAGCGTAAGGGGAAAAAGTGCTGGAGCTATCGGTTTTCCTTTCTCCAGAGGAGCATTATCATAGACAAGGAAATTGTGGAAATGCTGGGAAATACCGTTATTACATGCCAAGACACGTTTTTGAGGAGGATGAATGAGGAATAATAGGAATACGTATACGCATCGTTGTTAAGAAAGCCTTGACTCGAATTGAATGCTACGTTCCAGTCTGCTGAAGCTGGAGGATTGCTGGATGGATGCATGGAGAGAGAGAAGAGAGAGCAAATATAGGCCAAGCCTCAGCCATTTATCGATTTCCAGCTTACTTTACTTAGAGGAGAACTTATATTTTCCTCTGCTTTGCTTTGGTGAAGAGTGAATGTACCTAAGTGTGTAGCATTAGTAAAGTACACATAAAGCAAAGGATGTACTTTCCTACTTTGTATTATGAAGGAGTCCCTATAGGAAACTACTTAGGATTTGAATAATACCTAGCTGCCCTTGTTACATTTAAGTAGAGCTATTTGATGCTATGCGCTATGATTTTATAGCATTAAGATTACAGGTGAAGTGAAATAAGCTGTTCATGCAGAAAAGGCTGAAGATAGGATTCCCAGTTTATTTCCTTTGACTTTTGTGCTTTTATTTTTTGCAGCCATGTGTGGAGAAAGCAATAATATTTCCCTAAAAACTACCAGCCTCAGTTTTTATCTAGCTCTCAGTCAGTCAGCCTGATGTGAATGGATGGGTGTGGTCGATTGCAAATACAACAACGGACGTGCGAAATCGCAGAGATAAAATAAAATGCCTAATCTATTGCCAAATGGCCCAAGTGGTGATCTTGAGAATTGCCTGGGAACTAACAACAGTGATAAACAAAGTTACATGGATAGATGCATGACTGCCAAGATACTTCATCCAATTTAGACAAAAATAATGGCTAGTTTCTCTCTTTCCACACAGCCGTGATAGCAATATCGGGGAAATGTTTGTTTAGTACTGTTTGCTCTAACTCAATACTTGAAAACGCTAAAATGCTTACGCGACACATACATACATCTCGCTTCGCTCATCTTCTACGAAAATGATTGTGTTTCATCTACTAGCTTTATTTAGAGCTCTTGTGGAAAATCGATATAAGACACATCAAAATTCTGATTACAAACTGGCAGTGATCACTCACTTTACTTATTTATCATAGTAGTCATCAGATTAGGTTATGGATAGTATCCTTGAAGGTATAACCACATTTTCATATTTCATTTTGATTTGGAAGTCACTTCCGTAATGTTCTGTTAAGTCATCTGTATATCTTCCGTCATATAAAGCTCTTGAAAATAGTGATAATTTTTAATAGACTCTCTGCGCTATTAGTTTAAGATGTGCCCACGAGCATACGTAATACAGCTATAATTTGATTATGTTCTGTTCTCTGTTGTATCTATTGTAATGTATTCTATTCTGAATTCCCAAGTGATATTAGCTCGTGCTTTAGATTCAGTTCACATTGTCTCCACATGTAATAATTCGTGGAGCGCTTCGCATTAAGATGCTATCTAAAGAATTTGATTTATGTGTAGGTGAGACAGAATATTGTAGTAAGTTCTTTTCGTGAGTACGGATAAAATATAAGGACAATAAAATGCTAATTGTGAATAAGATAAAAGCGATAGGAAATCAGTTGAAGTAGCTGTTTAGCTGTTATATTTATTCTTTCATGTTTGGAAAGAGAATAAAAGGTTTTCTTGGTAATATTGAGTACTTATCGACAACTGGATATTTTATGGGCTAGAAACTTTACTGTATATCTAACATGAAATTAAGTATAAGTACCATAGAACGATACTTCTTAGTTCGTATTGGCTTGATGTAGTATGGGATTAATAGGGTATGCTATGCATAGGTAAATCTTTAAAATTACTTGAAAACGGGAAATGAACATTTGATGGGGTAGATAAATAGAATTACGATATAATTGAGGAGCACTTTAGTAAATACAGTTTTCAAAGGAGGAGAAGAAGAAGTAGCCAAAAATCAGAGCAAAAACGTGACAACGTGACTGAAAAGTACTCTATATCTAAACAGAACTGCTCGTATTGCCTTGAATACCTGGCATTATCAAAGAAAGATAGAAACGCAAGACGATATTATGATGGAAATTCTAACTTAGGTACAGCTATGTGTTTTGCTTTGGACAAAGTAAGTAGTAGGCAGATTTTTATTGTTGACTGTCTTGGTCTTGTGATTGTTTTTGTGAGTGAGAGGAGGGCGATGGACAAGATGCTAAAACATTGACGTTATTAATGATGATATGCTTTGATTGAAGTTGTATTGTCCAAACAATGTGTTGGGCCATGTATTAAGGCTAATACTATAGGATAATCCTTAAGAATGTAAAATAACTTAATAATTATACACTATAGGAAAGTTCTAAACTCTCAATTAATTATACACTAGATATAGACAAGAAGGAATCCAATGGTTGTAGAAGGGACATCGTGTATAGTAAACTGAATATAATATTAAGTGCTTAATGGCCTAATAAGGAATTGGAATGGTAAATGTAAATGAAATTGCAAGGATTTCAGTTAGTTGAACACGTCTTGCCAAT
>JABASI010001638.1:0-23673 GCA_019776505.1 Tomocerus nigrus
GTGTTAAGTGAAAGGCAACAAGTCCTCCGGGATCTGCAGCCATTCAAAGGAACAAAACAATGTGAGCAATCTCTGAGGAACGATAAAAGTGAAAAAGTATGGGATGGAGCCGATGATTAGACAGGTCCGAAAATGAAATGTCCACTCAAACTGCTACTGCCTCTCACATAAATAAAATACCTCCAGAGATTTCTTTCTCGCACATCACATCACACTCAGACTCCACTTGCTACTCCACTCACAGAGCTCACTCCCTTTTAGCCGACTCTTTTAGTCCAGTTTCGTCCCATTCCACTTCCACTTCTCTTTGAGACTTTATTTTGCCGCCTGCCTTCACTTTGAACTCTGAGAGAGAGAGAGTCCACTCTTTCTCTCACTCTCTCACACTAAATGCATTTCATTCTATCCTAGAAAAAACTTTAACTTAATTCACACTCTTACATTTACTTATACTTTGCTCGACATTATTCCAAATTCTAACAAACCCACTCTCTCTCTCTTTCTACTTTCTTCCATCACCACTCACACTCTCTTACATATATTCATTGCATTTCTTTCTTTTTTCCTTTCTATGTGTAAAGGTATCACATTTACAAGAAGAGATAGAGAGAGAGAGAGAGAGAGTTTCCGCAATAGAGATCTTCGGTCACTACTGCTATTTATTTACTTTGTAGGAATTGCGACATTACTGACGGCTTACATTACACCGCAATACGCTTTTAGTATATACAGCTTTTTCTGACTTTATTTTACAGTTACATTTTAAGCTCTAGTCACACCAAGAGGGAAATTAAACTTTCACCAGCCAACCTCCAATGTACAGAGGACGTGATCGAATTTCTTTTCCATCCTCAAAGGATATGATGCATTTATACATGTATTGGAATGCAATCCTATGCAATTCTAATCTTATATACTACAGCCATACTGCCCATTCTTTCTTTATAACTACACATACATAAACTCACACCCTTTCCACTTAAATTTAAACATAGAACTTTTACTTTTCCTCTATAAAGTTACTACTTGATAACTAGAACAAGGCTTTTTTGAACTATTGATACATCAATACATATGTACTGCATCTCCTATTAACTATGGAAATAATACTATGCTAAGACATAACTACATAGGAGCACAACACTGAAGATTTTCTCTTTGAAAACTTAACGAAGGCAGAAAGTGATCTGAATTCTAATGATTGTCTCAAATGTATTTATAATTGCATTTTCCAGTGAAATTCTTTCGTACTTTCTGCATTAATTATTCCAAGATACAATATATTTGCACATATAAAATGCTGGAATAATTTCAAAAACTTGGACGTTTTTAGGACGTAGTTAGTACAACCCTGTCTAAATAGCTGACCTTGTACATTTCTTATTATTATTGTTCCATTTGAATTTTTTCATACTCGTCATTTATAAAATATTTACTTGTAGTATATTGTAGTTAGGTATGAATCTGATGAGGAATTGAACATGGAAACAGACAAATGTGACATTCAGGAAGGAGAAGAGGGATGATGCGATGTCTTGGATTATTGTATCATTTGTAAGCATTTGTATTTGAAACAGTGTTGAGTGTGAACTGTGGAATGGATGGAGTCGATGACGGATTCTTATCACACCCTATAGATACGTAAAGGACGGAGGTAGGTAAGTAAGTATATGTAGATAGATATAATATATTGTTGAATTTCGGAACAGTGTAACTATATGGTCATGTGGAGTTGGCTACAGTTAGTTTTCCTTTCATCTCGGCTTCTCCTTTGGTCTTGTGTTCTGTTTCGATTCGAGTCCGAGAGTGCAATGCATGTAAGTCCCAAGTGATGTTGTCGAGGCGTGATCATCAATTTTAAAAAGCCGATTCGGTGTCGAATTCCACACTGACCTCGTCTCAGGCCTCTTTTTACTGGTAATGGGATTCGTGGCCCACCCTCATTTCCATAATATCTACATTAATAACGTCCACATCACTTTGGGCGGCCGGATCAATTCTCAAAGTCTTCTTACGTTACCAGAACAGACGTAGCGCACAATTCATTCTTCTTTACGTCAATTGTCAATTCAATGCCAACATAATGTCCAAATGATGGTCAGGATGACATTACCCCCTCCCTGCCCTTTACAGCTTGTAACTCTCTAATGTATCTTAATGGACAAGAATTATCCAGCAATACAAACGAATATGTGTGAACTATTCTATTTTCTATCCTCTACACATAACACATACCTAATAGCTATTAACTATGTACTTATTTACAAAAAGCAAGCTTTCACTTTAGCGGAATTTACTGTGTAAAACCAATATATGTATTGGTTGTATATGCATTGAAAATTTTACATATATAGGGAGAACCATAAGTAGGAAACGTAAATTGATTCTGCTGTATAAGTGTGTATTGTCGTTTCTAGTTTCTGGTATTGAACTGTAGATAGAGTGTAGATGTATGTAACTATTCAATTTCTTTTCACTGGTTTGTTAATGGTATGGCCCATGTCCCTAAGGTAGCTTACAGAAGCTACTGTACTTGAAATGCTATTATTTGACGGAAAATAAGTGTAAATGAAAGACAAAAGGAGAGAAGAAGTGAAAATGTAAAGGAAACAATTGGCATCCTTTCTGGTTTGTTAACTTACAGAATAGGAGTGAGAAAAGGGAATTTCAGCTCGATATGCGTCGACGAACTAGAATACTTTTTACTACTTATCTAACACTATTGTGTATAGTCATGGGATGCTTTTTCCTCCTCTGGTCTTGCTAACATTGTGAGAATGAGCTCGCTCCTCGCATCTCTAGCACCATGCAATACACAAGCTGACTCTGAGCTGTTGAGTGAGTTTTGTGATGATGATATGGAAAAAGAGACGATCTTGCAACCAATACTGGCACAATTGAGCAAATTGGAAGGATAATAGCCGAATCTCTTGGGTCTCGCCAAGTGAAAACAAAATTATCTCGTCCTCCCCGATAGTTCTCGATGGACAGAGTGAACTTCAGCAGATACAGATACCCACACATTGAACACAGTCGCTCCTTTTGCCCAGCTAACGTTTCGCTATTACTCCTGGCCTTGTTTCTACATTGCGTTACATAAGTTCGCTAATGAATATATCCATGCTTAAAGCATATACAATTCACCGATATTTATTATACCCAACTTATCTGACCTTTTTGGTGGACCATTCCCGACAAATAGAGAATAGAAATCTGGGTTTCACTTTTAGCACACATTTATCCTTGTTCTGCTAAAATATCGCCATATTTTTGTCAATATCTGCGTTGTTTAGCCATGTATTGCAACCCATCATCTGTAGGTACATTTGTTACTAATTAAACTATCGTATATTTTTAATTTGATCGATGTAAAGTATCATTTTTAAACGTTTGTACTTTTGCAAGTTCATTTAATGAAATTACTGTAAATGGCAATAGCTAAAGATTAATGAGACAACTGTAGGAATTGATTTTAGAAATGAACGATGATAAATGAGTAGCAATATAAAGAAGAACTTTTCAATTTCAGTACCTACTTATGTAGTATATGTATTTGTATAGGCAAGTAGATAAGAAAGACATTATTATTATTATACTGAGATCATGTTTACATGGCTTACTTATGCAGTGGGTGGGGGTGGAAAATTGGAGGAAGAGTCTTTCTTGCAATGCCACTAGCGAGGAAGACGTTTTTAATTGGTAAATTATAATAACGGAAAGAGAAAAGTATGCTGGAGGGATAAAGGAGGCATAAATTGTCTTATCCAAAAGACGAATCACCTGAACACACTTTGCCTGCAAGACTATATCAACAAAGCTAAACATAACAAAGGGGCAAATTGACGACGAGAGTGGAGGTAAGTGTGATGAAAATAATGTAGGCAGAACTGGCAGAAGGCAGTCGCTGACAATCTACAGCCCATCTATTCAATTTAGTGTAGGTGTAGTAGTAGGTCTGTAGGTGTGTCTCTCACTCTCCATACCTCTTCATGGACAACACAGTATCAACAAACAGCAAAAACGAAAGTGAAAAATTGATATATTTACAATGATGAACAAACAGGACATTTTGTCATAGCCTAGCCTAACTATTCTATTGCTGCTGATGGGAGATACAGGCCAATTTTTTTTAAATATGTAAGTACATGAGAATTGCATTAGGCATTACAACTTTTCCTGTCCTCAATGCATTCATATATAATTAGTAACACAGCAGAAAACCTAAATATATATTTTCTTTTTGCTTGAGTAGCTTGAGAAATATATTCTTCAAAATTTTCGCATAATTATATTGCCCACCGTTGTTCCTATAAAGCATCAGTACATTTATACCTAACACTCAGTGGACAAAAACGTCTTCAGTATCAGGGAAACTTAAAAATCATACTTGCAAATAATATTTAGTACGTCGGTAATACTTTATAAGGTCGTATGAAGTGATTGATGATACACTGAATCCATTTTCTCCTTTTCCCCACTAAATACTTAAGAATAATTACATACTGATAAGCACTCAGTTCAGTATCTTCTTGAGAGAGGTAAAGACTTAGGTATATTTTAATCTATTTACATAAATATTTCAATCTTAAGATTCTTAGTTCAACGGTTTGAATTTTAAAAATTAGGTTGAATATTTAATCCTAGAATATAATGTAGTAGATGTTTTTGAATATTCATTTGGTTTATGTAAAAACACATGAATAGTGTTTTAATGCGACAAGGTAGTGGTGTACGTAGAGTAGCAGCGATAGATGAGAGATTGTAGATAGAAAAGAACGTACCAGGAATGAGTGAAAGCTGGATTGACAGGAGACTGTCTCGGGTGAAAGGAACCAGCAGCAACTGCATAGTCCATTGCGGATACGGCCCCATATGGAAGCATTGCGCCCAAACCAGGCACACCGCCCCATGGCCCCGCCAGTCTTACGCCTAACGGGTGTGCAATCATTTTTCGTGTAAATTTTAGTTCAAGACATCTTGTTTGTTGTACAACAAGGAAAAGCTAAGATTCAATTTGCAATAATACATAGTAAATTGGTGAAAAACAGAGAGAAAGTTTCAGAGTTCAGTTCAGTTCCAAAGTCAGGGAGTTCAGTTGACAAAAGTCAAAATATGAAATTATTCCATTTTCTTACATCCTTCCTCCACAACTGTTTCAGACAGCTTTACTTAAACGATCTTCTTTTGACTGTCTGTCTGGTTTGCATTACGATTTGCATAGCAGTTCAACTGTAACTTTTCTGTTTAAAAATAATTGAACCGTTTATAATATTGGGGGTAGCATTCTACTATGCTGCCCAACCATCTATCTTCTATTCCATACTATAATCCTCAATAACAATATAATACACATTATAGTGAATGGGAAATGATTGAAAACGATATAAGTATCTCTAGACCCTTTTTCATGGAATATCTCAATGTTATTTACATATAAAATCTATCCTCGGTTGAAAACAGAGAGACGACCCTCTAGAAGAAAATTATATTACTATATAGCTCAGCTATATATGGTTCAATTATGTCTGCTCTGATCTGACTTCTCTGCTCTGTCCGTTGTAAATTGGTCAAAAGTTTAATCGCATCACTGCTCCAGTTAATCACAGCACTTTTCCACGATTACTCTGCGTTACTCTGTGATGAACGAGACAGTTTAGTGCAGTTTGATTTGATTCAGATGAAGAGACTGAGAAAATTCCTACAAATTAAATACTATTGCTGTTCTATTCCATCGGAAATTCCTACTAAATAGAATTGGCTCTGGCTCTCGGAGGAGAAAAGCAAGAAAATTAGCCAGTTCCTTTGTTCTGCTCACCGTTTTCTTTTGTCTTCCTCGGGACAGGAGACAAAGGAAGGGAAAAGCCTAATGGTGGCAGAATACAAACTGTGCAATAGAGGAAAGGAGAACACAGAGCATAATAGACAGAGTACTAAAGTCAGGCTAGAATCCTAATTACAAAATTGAGCTTAGAACAAAGCCTTTCTGTAGACCTTAAATGGGAATTTAAAACAATTAGCTGAATTCCACGAGAATTTTTATGGCAGTTTTACTCGCCTGCAATACTAAACGGTAATAAAATAGCAGTCGTTACGTATAGCACATTCTAGTCTATCTGTAAACTCCACACACCTACATAGGAACTCTTTTATTTGAAAGCTGTAAGAAATGAGTTTCCTATACGGGCAAGATCTATCCATATTTGTAAATAAATTTAAGAACAGCAACATGAAATATTACAAATGACTTTAGGAGAAAAATAAATCTTTGTTTTCTTAGTAATAATAATAATTCTCTAAAACTTTCTCACTGTCTTAATCACTTCAACCGTACAATATCTAAGATAATTATTCGTTGAAAGAAAGAAAAAAAGAGTTTCTACCGACCTGGATATTCCACACTAGGGCTGTAAGAAACTTTTGGTGAAAGAATGTGATTTCTGTATTGTTATTTTAGCGGTATGGGTGTTGAGTTTTGTTGTAAGTGCACTAGTTATTGTATTGCATATACTAATAGTGCACAAAACTTTATGATTGTATTTGACAGGAATAAAAGATGTGAACTGTCTGTTGTTGTTTGTGTGTTTTCTCTTCCGTGTATGTGTATCTGTTTGTCTCAGAGGAGAAAAGAGTTGTTGGTTGGATGTGATGTGTTGTGATGTTGGGATGAGGAGAGTTCTGATCCAACTGCTAATACTTACTAGTACTAGAGTAGTAAAGTGAAGTGAAGTCGATTGAAGTTAACTGGAGTAAGTAGAGATAGATACATAGAGAGAGGGAGAGATATTGTGTATGGTGTATATCTAGCCACTTAGGAATGCACCACAAAATTCGGTGAGAGGAGACCTCTGCGGAATGTCAATGTGTCCAAGAAGAAGAAGAAGAAGAAGAGGAGTTTGGGGAAGGGAGCAGGAGAGTTGAGAAGAAGAAAACGTGCATTTGTTGTTGTAGCACAGAAATAAGTGGTAGATGAGACAGGGAGAGAGAGAGAGAGAGAGAGAGGTTGTTACGAGTTCAAAGAAGAAGAATTGACAAGATGTTAAGGTAAGAGAAGGTGACTTGCCAATAATAAGTCACCTCCACCTCCGATGGCGATTATTAGTAAGGAAAACAGTGTCTGACAGGAATGGGAATGTGATATGAGTGCTATTGGTGGCTGTGTGGTCGCTAATTTCAAATGTGGAGAGTGGACACAGACACACGACGAAGAAACTTGAGTCAAAGTTAAAACAAAAGATGCAGTTCCCTATTGTGTTTGTAGATATAGAGAGACAGTATGTCTGTTCTGTGTGTGTGTGGTGGATGTGGATGGCTAATAACGTGACCCTCGACTCGTAGACAACAGATAGAAGTGCAAGTGGAAGTAGTAAAGTGTACTAACTAGTGTAGAGATGACTGTTGTTGTGTGGAGGGAAGAAAGTTCCGTGGATGCAGGACGTAGTCGTGTAAAGTAAAAAGGTAGCAGGCTGCCTGAGTCGGCTGTTGTGGTGCCCTGTCGTTAAAGGAGAGGATATGTTAGTCTACGTGTGTACGGAGAGGACGAGGAGTGCGAGACTCTGTCGACGAGTAGTAAGTATGTACGTTAACGTGAGCTAACGGCACGGGAGGCAATAAGTATGCAATGCACAAGGCAAGGAAACAAGGGCGAGGAGAGAGAAACGTCGGAGTCTTGCCAGAGGATCCTCCTCAGTTGAAACGCAACCCGCTTCACTTAACCAGACATTCGGATTGGTTGAGTTGCTACCGGAAGCCAGGCCGTGACGGCACAGGCTAATCTCCTTGCGCATGGGAAACCCTTCAAATTCTGGATGTCTCAACCAGATCACATACGCCCGTCCGAGGCTACACGCAACGCAACCAGCAAACCAAGACTCCTCTTTTACTATCAAATCAACATAGATTCTCGCCTACCTTTTCCAACTCCACTCCCAATTCGCAATATCGCAAAAAACGCCCTGTTCCCCCTCTCTCTATCTATACCTATCCCCACTAATCTCTTTACCATTTTTTATTGACATCACACCCCAGGTCAACTAATATCTACCTAATACTTCCAAATCATTCCTTACTTCAAAAAATTATTATCAACGTAGAATCACATGTAAATAAATGCTATGATTATAAATCCCGAGATTGTAACAAAATTTCATTTTTTTTTTGTTATTTGCACACCTACTTTTATTTCTATATACGATTAATTGTCATTCCTAATATTATTATTATGTAGATTCATTCTCCACCAATTCGTTACATAAAATGCACATTTTTTTTGTTATTTGCACACCTACTTTTATTTCTATATACGATTAATTGTCATTCCTAATATTATTATTATGTAGATTCATTCTCCACCAATTCGTTACATAAAATGCAACATGTCATTTTAAAAACCCACTTGCTTCTAAAATGAATGATTGCTAAAAACGTTTATGTCTACCTATGCAGATAAGAAATTAAATCTGCTCTAATCTCTAATATTGATGTCGACAAAAAATCTTAGCGTCGAAATGCCGATATATGCGGATTAAGCATTTCCTTGACAAATAGTATGATAATTTTTGTAAAGGGAACAAGGCAAAAAAGACAAAGATGCTTAGTGCCCTTAAAAAATTTGTATTTGATGGTTCAGTACTGTTCGGTTCATTGAATTTGATTTTGTGAGTGATTGTAAAATGTATGGGTAGCGAGAATGACAAGTAGTAATAAGTACGATGTCTAAGGTACAAGTAATATGAAGGTATGTATGTCTGTGTGGATATATAAAGTAGGAATGAATGGAGAAATGGTGAGTGAGTGTATTTTTTCTTTGGCAAGGAATTACCTTTAATTTGAGCCACAGGTATTTAACAAGATCAACGTGACTCTGAAATTCAACAAGCAGAGAGTGGTAGTTGTTTGGCAGTGCCCGTCTACGAAATCTTGGCAAAGTAAAGGAAAGACAAAGACAAAGTTGAGAGGACTTTGTTCGGCAGGCGAGTCGAATGGAGGACTGTGAAGTCGGGACATCATCATGTTTTTTCTATTGTTCCCTTTAGTTGACTAGTGTTCATCGTTTAGTTTGCAGTTGGCAGTAAGTAAACTTTTTATGTTCGGCATGAACGTGGACATGAGTTGGTTTGGTTTGCTTGAGTTTAGATTTGAGGACATGACTGGGTTCCCCACGTAGTCCTTTTTATAGTCAACTCAAATCTTTAGCCAAGTCAACTCAAGTTTACTCCACTTACTTTTATTGTTAGACTTGGCTCGCATTCCCTCCCTCCCTTCCCACCACCACCAACCACCTACCTCTCTCTACTTTACTTTGCTTTATTTTGCTTACTCACTTCTGAAGACATATCTGTTTGTCTAGCTAGAAGAAGAAGAAGAAGAAGATCCTCTATAGTATTATTTGTATGCCTAGCGCCACCCGACCATTTCCAACGTTGTCCATGTCCACCTCCTACAGTTTCTTTATTTTTGTCTCCTCTCATCTGTCCTCGACTACTCCGTGCTCACTTAGACTTCCCTCGACTTCTACTTTAGCTAAGTAAGTAACTTAGAGCAGAATCTACTCAGTATTCGACGGGGTTTGAAGATGAGACGTGAGAGTGGCAAAGTCACACTTCGGCAGCTCGTAAAGAATCGAACGTGGGGATGATTCAGTAGCAACAGGAATACCAAAAACCAACCATGCCGGCATTAAACCAGCGACCTTAGCCAGCAAACCAAAGAAAAGCAACAACATGAATTTCGTATTCTGTATTGTATGTACCGTTGCGTTAGATCCTCTACAACTTTCTTCATACACTCCTCCTAATGCACTAACCACCACTACTCACTCACTATATCATACTACACTAGCATTATGTACCTTTTAGATATTATGTATGTACCTACACTAATGTAAGTGTGTTGCTTCTTTTGGATTTAGTTCCTCTAGGCTCTCTATTAGACTCGGACCTAGGCAAAGCATGCCAAGCCAAAGTTCATTTCGATTCTTTGACGCTCCTGCCCTGGCTTGTCCTCTTCTCACTCCTGAATGTGAATGTGACTGCATACAAAAGACAAATACATACGGACATCATCATACCTACTAAACTACTAAACTCCACAACCTTCCCATATTCATACTTGCATACAAATATTTACAAACAAATGATCGAAATACTAATTAGCTTCTCATCTTTGAATTATCCAAGCTCCAACAAAATGCACCAACGAAACGGAAAGTATTTATACCTACGATTTTTCTTTCATTCAGACTTCTATCACGTTAGTAAAAACTTGCATTTTGGCCTTTCTATTTGAAAATGAGACAGTTATAAACTTTAGAATCTTTATAATAATAAATAAAACACTTTTAATGTACTTGAATTTGATTGTGATGTGTATTTAAAACGCTAGCTACTCATGTATACAAAATATCAATTTTATTTTTTTAATGATATTGTAGGTTGTGGAATTGCATTGGCTGTTTAGGATGATGGTAAAATTCTATGAAATATCCTGATTAGTAGGATTCGAAGCTACTCATAGAAGATAATGCTAATTTTCTTGAAAAAGATGGGGGATGAAGAATTTTTTGCTATTGGTAAGTTATTTTAGGTTATGTGCACGATATTGGCAGTATGCTTTATCTGACGAGATCAATATGTATAAGGTGAGTATTGGGATACATATGTATATCTTTCTTTGCTTTACTTTTCCTTGTGTGTATAGGAAAAAGGGATTGTAATAATGGAATGCAGTAGTGGAAGTTGAATGTAATGCGATGTAAAGAAAAAAAGAGAGATGGATGGATGGACGGAAGGATGGATGATTGGTCTCGAATATTTCGCAGATAGAAATGGATGGAACAAGTTAAAGAGAGTAAGGCAAATGCTGAAGATATCTCTGGTCATATATAAATACATGGAAGAAGATAGAGAGAGAGAGAGAGAAAGCGAGTAGGTAAGTATATGTGCTACCTACTGGAATACTAATAGATGGAAATATTATATAACAATGTCCTATGTACTATGTATAGTAAAAAAAGGGAGCGGATTGGATTCGATAGGTTTTCCTTGAGTTTAGTTCATTGGAACTCTCTGGTAGTCAACTCAAGTCTGGGAAACGGAAGAAGCCCAGAGAAGCTACAAAGAGAAAAGAAGAGGATCCGAGTGAACTGAAGAATCTAAAGACACGCCGTTCGGAATACCAACGAAGATGAAAAGCTGAGGAAGTGGAGCCCGGCTGGTTGGGCTGGAGAGAACGACAGTCCAGGCCAAGGAGAGAAGAAGAATCTACACAGCCGAGCAAAGCGACCTTCTTACAGACATTACTCAACCGTAGTCAAAACAGACTTCTCTCTATATCTTCTTTTCTTAGGATCTATCTACCTAGTACCACGACTACCGGCTTTCGTTTACATTGCCCAATTGTTCTGGTACAGAGTGTTCTTATATTTATATGGGAGTTCCTTAAGTCACAGTCAACAAAACAGGGGAGCATAGGTAGGAGATGTTAAGAAAATGCAAGATAGGGCGATAGATTATTGTACAATAGATGGATAGATATTTAGATAGTTTCTTTGGTTCGTTGGCTGGCTTTCTCTTTTCCCTGGCTCTTCCATGTCCTTTGCTTTGCATTGCTGCGTGACAAGAAAGTGCCAACTCCTTGGCCAAATTACACGGGAATCACGGGATTTACGGTGCTTATTACAAGCTGGCATATCAATGAATTCCGACGATCTAGGCTGAACGTGAGCTGACTCCCCGAATGCCACTTTATAATCCGAAAGATTCCTTTGGCTCCACACGACAAGACACAGACAGGACAAGGCAGGAGGACAGGACACTCTCTACTATATCCTCCTACTACATCTCTTCACTTACACAGCATCATCGACGAACCATACAGTACACAATTCTATGCATTTCTTATATGTATATAGAAGGGAGTGTGTGTAGGTACTATGTACATTACGACACGGACTAGCAAATGCAATCTAATAATGAAACGAAATGCCTTCGTCTTATTTGCACACAGACATTCTTCAAACTACCACACACTCACTTCAAACACTCAACGACATTACTTACACTCTACAATAATTCTAGGATCCTAGCATTACGTAATATACATTACTTACATTTTCTTCCACCACCACCACACCATTCTTCGTCCTTTACAACGAAAAGGGAAATACACTTGTGAGGATGAGAACATTTTTCGCTAAGGTGCACAATTTTATATGATGCATGTACATTTGCAAACAATATGATGTTCTTAGGACCTTTGTTCTTCCAAATTAAACAAAACCTGAGAATTTGGAATTTGGACTAGGGGTTTTCTAGAAATATTTTCTCTGCTAAAGACATTGCTAGGGATAGCTCGAATCAATTTCCACCGGCGAAAGTGAACGCATGGTTAGCTAAATTACTGGAATATTGAAATTCTTTCACGTATCCTCTTTTAATATATCTAGTAGCTATTAGTAGACTAATAGCCGTCCAGAGCTCTTGATCTCCGACTGAAGGAAAAATTGCCATTTTAAGATTATGACAGACTTTTACATCACATTACTATTAGTCTATTATGAAAAATTGTTGTAACGTGATGGGAATACAAAATGGCATATCAGAATATCCACAGAGACTCAAGTTTTTTTCTCAAGCTAATCAGGAAATTTTTTTAGAAAGATGTAGAGAAACAAATAATGTTGGAAAACAATCAATATCCCCCAAGTGGAACAGGGAAAGAGTTTTCCTTGATTTGTTATCGCTCTCTCTCACTCGCTCTCTCTCTCTGTTATTTTAGATACATTCTTTACTGAATCTCTCCTGTGAACAGAGTTTGATAGAAAAAGACATAATATTTGTTAGTGGTACTCGGAGCAAGATTCTGTTCTTGCTCGGCCTGAGTGAGAAATAAAATGTTGGAGCCAGAGAAGATATAAATCTCCGAGAATGGTTTCCTCCAAATTGGACAAATCAGGTTGACCCAGTCATAAAACTTGGTGTGATCAATATCAACATGAGCTACAAATAAGCTGAAGTATCAAATGACAACATCATGTAGTACAACTTACAAGTTATATGTAAGCAAAACATATATAGCGAGAGGCGGCTAGATATTATTCCCCGAATTTCTAGCCAAGACACAAGGATTGTTGTGGAATGGACCGGGCTCTTTACTCAATTCACTTCTGTGTGTGTGCATCCACACTTTTACTCTCTCATGTCCGGTCTACTAACTCACAATCAGCTCCCAGCAACAAACTTACTCCGCCACTACTACTATTACAAAATCATCTTTACGAGCTCTCTATAATAAATACCTACACATATCTGCCATACAAGGCAATTCTGTTGTGAGCTCAATGATTTTTATAGGCTCATGAAATCTTTTTCCAACATACAAACATCCTATACTAATGCGATCTGCTCTGCTTATTCAATCTAATAATATACTACGACTCTACTATTTGTACTATGTATCTTGTTCGGTTTATGTGCTTTGACCAGGTTGTCCTTTCCATACCTTACCGAACCTTCGTCTTCTCACTATATTATACTAGTGATATAGGAATGTGGTTAATGATGGAACAAGGTAAATAACTACCTACCTACATATTTACTTACGAAAACTTCACTCGTACACAAGAAACACTGCATTACCGTCATGTTTCTCAGTTATGGCTTAAGGGTGAACACTGAACTCAACTTCCTTCCCAACAAACAGCAAACACTAATTAACTTTTCTCAAGACCATTTCCCAATTTATCCACTCGAGCTAAAGGACAGCGGGAGAAGAAGGAAACCACAACTTGTGATAAGTTGTTTTGCTTTCTTCATTCTTCCTAAAATACACTAAAACTTCTTTCTAATAACTTACTAGCACACTAATACTCAAAAATACAAACATAATCTTGCCTCGATATAATGCTGTTTCACCCAAGACAACTTCACTAAAACCCTTATTAATTAATTACTTTGAAAAATATTCTGTCAATAAAACAACGAATTTTAATCATAATAAAAATGTCACTTTCCAATATTTACTTCAGCTGTATCAATTTGAATAATAAATATTTGCAGATACTATAGCTAGTAGGGGATAGGGAGGGGAGGGGAGGGGGAGGGAGTATCTAGGATCCTTGGCTAGTTTCGACTTCGTGATAGTGACCAAAATGGAATTTTCTTAGAAATGTACAAAAATAAACCAGTTTGAAATTACTGTTTATCACTTTAATCTCCTAATTATTATTGTAGCACCTTGAAATTGAATTATTATACTCGATTTCCTTCTTCCAAGAATGAAAGAATAAATGTACACTAATTCTGTTTTATTCTGAATTGAGTTGTTTTGGCTGTAGCTGTGTGTAGTAACTCTCACGAGTAAATTCTGACAACCCGATGATTTCCATAATTTAGTTAACTAATTTTGTTACACAGTAGGGATACATGATGCATAAAGAAAACAACATATCTCAACACATCAAAGGTTGGAAGTATTAAATAGCAGTGAACATCTGAAACCGGAAAAGAGCAAGATTGCCCCTAATAATTACCCAGTACCCAAAATAACTCTTTCCCTCCTCGTGAGTGTCGTAAATAATGCAATTACCGCACCTTTCTAATTGCAGTGAATACGTAAGTAATAAAAGGAAATGTAGCATACTCNCTCCTCGTGAGTGTCGTAAATAATGCAATTACCGCACCTTTCTAATTGCAGTGAGTACGTAAGTAATAAAAGGAAATGTAGCATACTCACTCACTGCTTTCATATCCAAAAATGACACATCATAATCTAATCGTTTCGGCTATAATAGTTAGCCTAATTACACATAAAAGAGCAATAAAGCTGAAGTTAAGTGGATAGAGTCATTTCTTTGCTCGTATATTACGATACCCGCCGCATGGCAATGCACCTAGTACAAATTACTTCATTACGGTACTTATCTCTACAGATAAATAACGTAGCTACACACGTACATAAGTACAGGTACATAAATGAGAAATTACATTAAATTATCTTATCGTCTGCCTACACCATCTAAAATGTAACATAAAAAGATTAGCCTTATTTAAGTATAATTCCCAATGATAATCATCAACATGGTTCTATTTTCTACTTTCGAAAAAATATGGAAACATTTATCCCACCACACATTAGTAGATGACCTTCGTAGATTCTACGGAGTGTCTATAGCTTTTTCTTCAGAAATACAAAAGCTGAAGCTGACAGCTTGTGAGAAATAGATCAAAGCAACGTCGATATCAGTTGTCGGGTAAAATATAAAGTCGAAAAGTTTCGAAGATCATGATATTATTAATTGTTTCGCTTTCGGTCGGTTAGATCCTTTGCCCATTTCCACCACTACATTTATTTATACCTAAATAGTAGCAGAATTTATAGAATGTAAAAGCAGCTTTCGCCTTGTATGTGTAGTTAGATGTAGCTCCTCTACTCCTGGCAGTCCCAATTGAGAGTCCACTCTCTCTTTCTCTCCCAGCTCACTAAATCAATAATGCACTCCTCACTGCCCGTGGCAGAGTTATGCTATGAAAGAGATCCGTGGTCAACTTTTTTCCACCTTGTATGTATGTACCGTGTCTTATAACTTATAACCATAATATAATATATCTATAGGAATGTAAGATCGAGGGATTTATAGGAGAACTTGTGCAAATACGGCACCAGAGCGACTTGACTTCTCGACAAAACTTTATAAAGAATTGCATGACCAGGGCAGAGTAGTTGAGAAGAAGAATTATGTTGAGCAGATGGATAAATTCTATGCAGTCTGCCCAAGTCCAGTGTAAATGTGGTGTGCCTTATTGGCTTTTCATCTCTTGGGTATTGGATTCAATTGTGTTACTCACATCACACCTTGAGGCTACCTTCTGACTCCAGCCATCCTCGGCTCATCCCCTTCTTTCTCACTGCACTAACATAAGTCTCCATTTAACTGCACTTCTCAACTATGACCAACTAATAATTGTTTTAACCTATTCAGGCAATTCTGACATCATATTTAAGTTTATTAAACATTATTGACTTATATCTCTATCACAAAGATGAATGCATATGTGTGCATTCACTTATTGCTCATCTCAACTTAGTTAACAAGATTTTCAACTTATCTTGGTCAGAGAATATGGAATTTTGATCAAGTTAGCACAATTGAATCGAATGAAGGAGCTAGTGATAATAGTAAATAAAATATATATGCAGTATAAAGAATAGGTAAATAAATAGGAGGTAAAAAGTTTTTCTGTGAGTGCTAGTCCTCTAATCCTCAATGACATCATCGTGAAGACACTTAATTATAGCGGCTTAACCCTCGGACTTTTATTTTCTTTTGTTCTTAACTCAGTCTCTTTGTGTGTGGGTAACTGACCTTCTTTTCTCTGACAGTGGGGATTGGGAAGAGTAAATGAAAGAGAGAGTGTACCTACCGTGTACAGATGATGATTTGCTGAGTAAGTAAGCTAACGAAGCTGAAGTAAGCCTACGGGTTAATTATAATGGACAACTCGTCCTCATGAAAATCCGCAGGGGTCAGCTTGGCCACCAATCCCGCAATCCACAAAGAAACTATCCCTACTATTATTATGTATATACTACACACATCCAATGATTATCATACTATATTATATTCCACTTCTTCTAGTATACCCGAAAGCTTTTAATACTAGGCTTTACCATATTATTTAGTAAAGGACACTTATTATTATTACATTGTACATTTTCAACTATTTCTGATGCACTGTGCTAATATTTAGAAATCTTGTATTGTTTAGCATTAATTACACAAGTATTATGTATGCTGACGCAAGAGAAAATGAAACTATACGTGGAATTACTTAAGTATAGTACCGTGTCAAGTATTTCCACTATGAGATATGATCAGTTGAACAGAGAAAGGAGCGAACAATACTAGTTACCCTTTAAATGTGAACAATAGATAGCTAAAATCACATTATAAGCGAAGGAAACACGTAACTACAATGTATACAGTTGGTAGTTGTGCAAAATAGTACGAAATTTTCTGTCGCCCGTCCCCTCCTGTCATAAATCAGTCATAATAACGAGCTTGTAATAACCCTTCTATAATTCCTTTTCTGATGTAGTTTTAAGAGTTAGAGCACTAGTCTCGCCAACTATACAACACTCATACAGTAATGTGATATTCTGTCAGATAAGAGTTAACTGCTCGGCCCTGCTTTATGTGCGCGGCTCTAGGACCGCGTTCTATTTATGCCATTAAGGACTTTGAGCATTAAAGAGTTTCCTTGCTATATTCTCTATCTGCATGGTATTATTATTATAAAAGAGAACTTGAATTGATTCCATAGGTCAGTCCAACGTCCGACCTAACTCACATTCACGAGGATAGATGAACTGGCACGGACAGTAGTTTGAATCTAATCCAATACAATAAAATCTGTCCGTAAAGGAAATCAAATCAAACGAAAGATTCGATTAAAAGAGAGAGAGCGCGAGAGTGGATGTTTAGAGGTAGCCAGTTATTTATGTCTGTTATCTTCTGCTGTGAGTGAAGGAGAATAACATGACTAATATTGGAGGGGCATGGGGAAAAGTCAAGTATATGGGTGAAAGTCATTTCTCATGAAAATAGGTTTTTTACGGTGGTGTGAAGTGAATGATGCTTTTCACTGATGCCCGGAATAGAATGGAATGGCCATCACATATCATTTCATTTCACTAGACTGGACACCAACTCACTCTTCTTCTGTTTCAAAACCTCCAATACCTCACATTCAGACCTATACCAGCTATATCCTTAAAATCCTCAAAATATATATTATATATATAATTTTCAATCCTATGTTTGGAGTGCTAACATCTACTATAACATGTTGGTTGTATTTACGAGATGCCTTTATATATATTGTTTGTGGCACTACAAACACAAAGTATGAATTTACAAGGAAGAATGTCTGTTTAGAGTCATCTGACTATATGGAAGTATTAAGTAGTACTAAAGAGAAATGCCAATTGACCATGCATAGGATAAAATGGGATTTGACTGTGGCGAGGGTTCTCGCCTGACAATTTCCGTCAATACCTCCGAAATAACATTACATACTCTACAACGAACATTGTCATGTGCCATACACACACATTGTAATACGTCGTAGCTATTTTCGGACACATTTCCATGTAATTCCATAGAACGGGTTGCTTCTTGCCTAGAAACTTTGGCTTAAATAACAGAGATTCTTTTTCTACTCCCTTTTCTATAGAATTGGAAAGGCAACTGGAATTACATACGTAATATTTGGGATTATTGTCGATTGGCTTGGCAAGTTTATTCTGTTTATGGTATTACAATAAAGGCATATATCCTATACATGAAGTATATAATATTATCTTATATCAGGCTATGTATTATTCTAACATATCTATGCTACGCAATGGTGATAGTATTTCTAAAGATCAAAACTATACGGATGAGTATGACAAGGAACAAGGGCAACATCATTTGGATGTGAAAAAGGAAGAAGATATAAATATATAACAATAGCTTATGAAAGACAAGATTCTATTTATTATTTCTTTCCATAAGCTCCACAAAATAATGCATAGTAGAAGGATAGGGAAAACGTATTTCACGACCCACTACACACAAATCTCTTAACGAAGGGAAATAAAGCCATATCGGACGCAATCGAAACAGTGTCATATGCATGCACTGTTCTCCATGCATTCTTTCCTGTTTTTATTCAATCAATTCCTATTTCAGTTGTAATGTTGGTTATTTTTAGCACTACAACGTCTATTGATATTTAATTTTATTCTAATAATATTTTCATTTACCTGTATAAACAGATTTCCCGTATAAAATTTCTTGCTTCTTTTTACCATGTTTTATTTTAGTGTTAAAACTAAATAAATTAATATTTGCATAAATAATTTACTGTTAAAAATGTATCTACTTCTACCTACATCTGCGTAGGAACTCACCTGTCCTTACAAATGTACCTCGATGTGGTAATGACATTTATAGGTCACAGGAATATGATGGGTTATGATGGTTAAAGCAGAAGTCATTTCATGTGCTTATTATTGATACGCTTAGTTAGTAAACGATTTCCAATTAAGAGAGAGAGTTCCATTCAAGTTGTTTAATAAGAATATTGGTGGCTCACGATCTGAGTGGAGGATAGTGCATTCTTTAAGAATAAAGTTCTTTATTTTCCTTTAAAATCCTTGTTTTTCAACAAAAATCCTTTTAATGATGATGATTCACTTTAGTAGTTGAGCCGTGTCGGCAACGTTTCTTTGCTGTACTATTTCTAAATCCTTGAAACAATTACTACACTGCGAAAACTGACAATAAGAGTTACTTAGACACGTTTACCTGAGAGAGTAGTATAAAAGCAATAGTTATATATCCATATAATATAGGGAAGGGAAGAAAACTTATTTCATTAAACAAGAATTTGACTACCTCTGATGATAAGACTGACTGGTTTGACTGCATAATGAATACAGGTAGGTAGGTATAAGCTTTTAGGTACTATTACTTAAAAGGTTTATATTTCAAACATTGGTTATTGGGTAAACATCCCAATAACCTCTATATTCTAGTAGATGTTTATTTTATTGAAGTCACGACTTGACTGGACTCTTTGATATTGGATTTCTTACTTATCAAAAGTCATGAAAGCGTTTCTAATAATTTGTGAACTGTCAGTCACACGATTATTGCTGACTTGGGTTGAAAAGTCTAAATATTTTGCAAGAACTACTACAGCAGGATATTTGACAAGCTGACGCACGAATTGGCAGTTGAATTCAATTTTCTGACATAATTTGATTGCTTATTGACACATGTTCTAATCTTTTTGCCATTTCATTTGATTCATGCCCAATTACCACAGATAATAATGCATTTTGATTAATTTGTATTTTTTTCATTAGCTAACCATTTGCTAATTAATTATTGTGAAAGTTTTGCATAGAATTACGCATTCTGAAGGTGGCCATGTTCTTTACTCGTGCATTTATGTAAACAAGCGAGCTTTCTTCCATCAGAAGGGAATTTTTTGGATTAAGAAAACATACAAAAACACTTGGCAATTGCAAAACTGCTTTGAGAACTCCCTGAAAGGTCGTTATAACGGTACCTGATCTCCAATAAATGCAAGTAGCGAAAAAATAAATCCGCGAAATGCAACAGAAGTGAAAAGGATTTAAGATTTACACAACTAACACTCTGTCTCAATTACTAGATGGGGAATTTGTCAAGTGAAAGCAAACAGAGAGGTAGAGAAGGGAAAGCGAAAAATGTACACTCTGCGGTTAGAAAATCAAATAAATTTGAAAGGAAGCTGCTGATGAGCCTTGATTGTTGCTGACAGTCGCACAGAAAGGAAATTCGTGGTTTCTACGGCAGACTAGCTAATCGTAAGCTCTCTGTCTCTTTTTTTACCGACTTCCTTTTATGCACTCTCTCAATTCGGTTCACTAGCTTCTCTTTTTTAACATTGCATTCGCTTTGCTTTTATTGTGTAGCTATATATAAGGATGACATCCTCTCGTCCACTCTCAACGCTAAATTACTTACAAGCTGTACATTGCACATATATAGTCAATACATTTGTAGAAGGAATAGCTATAGTAGATGTAATAGACACAAATGCTGCTCGAAGCACGAATGAATGAGCTCGGCTTACTATTAAAGTAAACTAGCAATAAAAAAGTAAATCTATTTATAGGATTTGTCAACTTCTATCGTATTTGTTATCTCCTTCTATCTTTTAAAATGTTCTTTAGTTAGCTATTGGTCGGAGATGACGTAGTATACTAGTACAGATAGAATATACTTATATATTATGTATCTCCAGTAATGCCAACACATACACAAACGTGTATGTACATATGCACATAATTGAATAAAAAAGGCGACAGTAGCTACAATCGTCAACTCTGGCTATAGCATCCACAAAGCAAGGAAAACCACTAATTTTATTTTGCTTGTTCTGTTCGTTTGGCTCTTTTGCGGGTATGCTTTGATTGGAAGCTGCATAGAAAATCAAACTCAATCATCCAGTTACTTCTATCTGATCTGTCTCCTCCTTTACACAATGCATCTAATGCCTATACAAATAAAACCTTCTTCTCTATATGCTTATAGGATAAAACATTCGTAAATATAAGTTTCAAAAATGTGTACTAATATTTTGTTATTGACAATTTGCAATTTTTTCCATGAAAACTACATAGGTACCTATTCATATAGCTTATAGGTTTACAAAGTTCGAAAACTTTTGAATCGCGTTGATTCACAACTCAAGGATATATTTTTAGGAAATAAAATGGAACCGCGTCACTCGATACACATCATAAATACATATTGATAAATGCACATGCATATGCACAGCAAGATGGACAGAATATCGTCAAACATAATAATATGCAGATGGTGCCATTTATTAATGATTTGCGGATTTAGGAAACATAAATCAGCAAAAACAATTAATTGTCCATTTCAACTTCCCGAATTCATTTTTGCAACTAATATTATTATTGATAATATATCATTTATTAGATTGTAAACACTTAAATTAATATTTCTGAGGAAAACTTTTACTCTTTTGAGTTTTTGGCGAAGTGCGGTGGTGAACGAAGGTTCTATGTGCGTATTTCAGTGAGTACTGAAGAAAGTGTGTAGGATTGACATAGCATTAGACTGTATTGGGATGGGAGAGAAAAGAATTTCAGTTTCCCTTTTGAATTTCCTCTGTATCACAATCATCCTTTCCTGCTCAGTTCACTTGACTCAGTCAATTCTATTCGGCCTTTTCCTTCTTCTTGATTACGCTCTATTTGAGGAAAAGATCATGGAAAAATTTACTCTCAGCTCTCCACAGTCAATTCAAGTGCACTCCTTACAGTATGACTATATACTATAGGGACACTAATGTAGACCTATATGTATATGAACATACATCATAACATAACCATCCCACAGTTCAGTCAGTCAACTCAATTCCACAGTGCACCACAATCCCCTTCACAATTCTTTCATATGCTCCTATTCCTCCAGTTTTCTTTTTGTCGAAATTTCTAGGGTTCTCTTATGATAAATCACACGGTCTCCTCTCTTCCTTGAACGCCTAACCAAAATCCTTCCCCAATGTCGACACAGCTAATAATCTAGCACCCGACTCAAGCCAACACACTTTGACAGCAATTGTCAAGGAAAATAAAGAGGAGCGAGTGTGAACAGAGAAAATTTCTTTCCCACACACATCTCTAAATTGCGCTTTCTCTTCTCTCTCTCTACGAACAAGTCCCTTTTTAAAGTTAATTTCAATTGAACTGTGTAGTCGCATAGTAGACAGTAAATTATGAGCCTGAGGATATGAAAATTTATTATCAGATTGGGGTTGGGACATTAGAAAAATGACTACACTGTATTTTCAGTATCGTATCATGCCGGAGGCAAAATGAATGAATTGCAAAATCAGAATGTAATGGAGTGAACTGACATGACATATGACATGACACGTGTCATTATCTAATGTGCTACAAGTGACACCAGCTAATAAACGACTAATCATAAGGGAATGATGGCCTTGCATTTCCGGTCTCATTTGATAATATTTCAACGAGGAAATCATCACATCAGGATACATTTATGCTAATAATTATCTACGCTATTACTAAACTTTCCTTATTCAATACGTCAATCCGATATTTCATCACCCCTATACCTAACTATACCTACTACAAGTACTAAATATATCATGTAATCTATAGTCATGCAGCAACCAATTCAGCGTCCTTTATTTTGTCAGTACACTATGGTAATTTCACTGAATGAGTTTGTGCTAATATTGAATGGGGAATAGTATTAAGAGGACTATTATAGTATATAGGGATTGCTTACTTAACCTTCTGGTTGCTTGCTCTGGAAATATCTCAATAGAATAATGACTGGGCGTGAGTTGTGTGTATCTGTATGACATGCATGTAGTCATTCAACTGCGGGTGTTCATTTGAGTCTGAGACAAAGCTAAATTGACTTGACTATTGTATACTCTCCAGTTTAATCCGATTTTCATTTACATCAGAGCATTAATACCCATTATTTGATTCCGTATGAATTAACTCATCCCTTTCATTTCATTCCTCTTGTTCTCCTCCTCTTTTCACTTCCTTCCTACTCCCTCTAATCTAATACTCGACGAGATGAAGTTAGCTTAGGTATGTAAATATTCAGAGCAAGGGTAGGAACTGAGCTTCAAATCATGTAAATTCATTGCATATGCCTCTATTTTCGATTCTGTGTGTATATATTTAGTTTCTAGTATACTCTGTCCATTTATGTAAGTAACAAAAACATAAAGGAATTAGACAGAGAAATATCTTTACAGTATAAAACCAAAATTCTGATTGCTACTATAAAAAAAGAGAGAGAAGACAGAAATCTTAGGATTAATTCCGCCTTTTTTGTATCTTAAAACAAACGCGTAACTTAATGCATTTATTTTTTAGTGTGTATTTAGGGTAATGCACTGTCACAAAATGCTCAATAATGAGAGTCTACTAGATGCAGTAGGCAATTTTTGATTTGAATGCTGACTATTCAAGTGGAAATTATTAACGTGATCATTTGTGCTGTGTAATTTTGCATAGGCACTTGGTTTTTATAGAATTAAATGTAAAATATTCTTT